>PVLD010001784.1:0-187834 GCA_004027595.1 Dinomys branickii | reverse complement strand
ACCCAGAAGAGGAATAGCTGGTTTAAATGGAACCTCTAGACCTAATTTGCGGAGAAATCTCCAAACGGCTCTCCACAATGGTTGCACCAGTCTGCATTCCCACCAGCAGTGTAATAGAGTCCCTATTTCTCCACAGCCTCGCCAGCATCTGTTATTGGATGACTTTTTCATACTGGCCAGTCTTACTGGGGTGAGATGTGTGGGACTCTTAATTCTAGCAGGAGTAGTAATACAAGGATATTGGAAACAAGAATTCTTCCCCTTTTGTTTCTTAACAACGGCATTGACTGAATGCAGCAAGTTCATCTTTAATATCACTGTTTATAAGCTGTGTGGTGATGTTTACTATGGTTATAATTGGTATCATTAAGCTTAGGTGACACTATTAATGCTGCTGATTAAATTACTATAAACCCAACTTCACCACTTACACAAACAGCCACGTCTGAGCTTCTGCCTCTCATGGCTGAGCACCAGGGTAGAAAAACAGGCCCGCTGGGAGGCTCCGTTAGTGAGGAAAATGGAACCCCTATTTTTCACCTATCTGTTAGAGCTTCTGAGAAGAGCTGCCTCCAAATATCCCCAATCAATGCTAGTAAAGTGTTTTCCTTTCTGAAGCAGTTCTTGTGACAACTGGACATCCCAGTTCCTTTAGTGCAGGTTCAAAAAAAGCTAGCAGGTAGTTCTACGCTATCAGTCTCCTACTCTATCATGTAACAAGAGGCAACCTTCCTACTTGAGGGCTCTGCCCTCACGAATGGGTTAATAGTGTCATGGGGAAGTGAGCGAGTTATCATTAGTGACTGTTATAAAAGTGAGTCATCTCCTGTTCTCTCTTTCCCTGTCCTCCTTCTCTCCATCTTTCCAAGAGGGCTGTCTCTTTCAGCAAAGGGCCCTCACCAGATGCAGTCCTTCCACCTCAGACTTCCTAGCCTTCCAATCTATGAAAAGAAAATAAATCTTCTTTGCTTTATAAATTGCCCAGTCTGGGATATTCTATTACAGCAACAGAAATTAGATAAAGACACCTGTCCCTCTAAAAATACATTTTGCTCCTGACCTCTTGGGACCTTCATTTTTCTCTTCATTTTCCCCTTCTCTTCTCTCTTCCTAGGTTTAGGCACCATATTTTATATCCCTTTCGGGGATTGTTTGTCTCTCTCACCACCATGAGAACTCCAAACTCCACAAGAAGAGGGTTTTTGTCTTACCTGTGGCTGTGACCCTTCGACCTAGGCCAGGACCAGGTTAGATGATACTAACAGAATGGATGAGAGAGTTGCTGAGCAAGGGTGGTTGCGTGGGTCCTAACGTTTGATAGATGAGGAGCTGGTGATGGGTGTGTGTCCAGTTCACAGTCAGTGGGACTTCCCCTTCAGCTAATGAAATCTGACGTCAGCTCTCTCAGATATTCATCAGTTGCAGTGAAGGGAGAGACTGATTAGGTTATACTAATCAGAAAGGGAATTCATAAGGAAGGATATCAGGGCTCTCAGAAGGGATGAGCAGTTGGAGGAACTGAGCAGGACCAAGCACAGGAATGAGGCTCCAGGAGTGCTAGAAGGGTGAACTCATCTTTGTCTTGCACAGCCTCTATCCACCCATCCCCAGGCATCACCTGCTGGAGATGCAAAGCCTCAGGAAGCAGGACTTCCTTAATTATCTCCAGGACCCCAACTACCAGGGACAAGAAGGCAGGAATCTGGCTCTTTTGCTTCCAAGTGGGGAGCAGTTGGTCTTGCCTGCCACCAAGACTTCCCAGAAAGGAGGGTCATCCAAAGGAAGAGCTTCCTGGATCCTGGACAAGCCCACACTAGTCCAGTAGAGGGAGGCGTGCATTGGCCTGATCTTGCATCAACCATATTTCAAAGCCCTAGAACACTGCAGGTGCTGAAAAGGGCCTCAGGCACCTCCTCCACCTTTTCCTGGGGCTGTCAGCAAGTTTCCTCCCAGAGGCCTTGTGTGGGACTCACGACCACTTGTCTAATTCTCTGTCTTTGCCACATCTGTGTGTGCTGATTGCTAAGCAAAAGGAGGAGCTAGGACATCTTCCTTTTTGAAGAAAAAAATCCTTCTCCAAGAGCTTTCCTTGCTCAGACTGATGAGAACCATCTGCAGAGTAAGGGCGCATTAGGACACACACATATGTGTGCAAACATCCACAAGGCTATTTCCCATGCAGCCTGCCCCTACTCCGGGAACCTGCGCGTGTTAGTCCTCAGCAGCACTGAAGACAGTGGAGCTGCGTCAGGACAAGAAGTTATTTTTATTAAAGGCCCCATCCTACCACCCTCTCCTATAGGAATATTTGATTCACTGATGGAAAAGAAGGGTTGCAGTAGAGCAACGGTAGACATTGGAACATAAGCACTTTGACTTGAGGTAACTGAATCCTAAAAAGATTTGAGAGGCAAATTTTGAGTAAAAACTCCTCTTGCCTAAATTATGAGTACCCAGAATTAGCAATGATACAATACATGTTTGTGGATTTGAGCTCATTCCTGATTTAAATCCCTTCATATGTGCAGGCTTGGTACAAACACACACACACACACACACACACACACACACACACACACACACACACACTCCCTCTCTCTCTCTCTCTCTCTCTCTCTCTGCTGGTGCCCCAGGCTCACAGGCATTCACGACTTAGTCTGTAATAATTCAGATGCCATTAATCGAAACCCACCAGGACAGTTGCTCCTTTGATGTCCCCTTGGGGGAACATTCCAGGAGGTCCCACTGTTACTGATGTGGAACTCTCTGGGGGTCAGTGAGCATTGAGGACATGTGTTGGGGGTGGGGAAGAGAAACATACCCTCGGGCCCAGGCTCCATGAGGGAAACAGATCTGACTTGAAAAGAGCACAGACTTCCAGGGGTTGCAAAGCCTTCCAGAAGTACAACAGACGTGGTAAATACCAGGCTTCGAGGCCTGTCCCTGTAGAGAACAGGACAGCTGGTACCTCATTGCTGGGTATGTTATTCCTGGCCTGCTACCTCGGTTTCTCCCTTTTATAAATGTGGGCAGTTCATGCTTTCAAAGATAGCAAGTCATTCACAGACCTACTAAGTCAAATAAGGACAGTGGTGGAAGCTACAAATTGCAGGAATGAGATCATGTTTGTGTGTTTTTCTTTGTTTTATGTATGTAATGAATTTTTCCTCCAGTTTTAAGGAATTCAGCATCCCACATAAACTAAACTTGCCAGATAGGTGTTCTAAGGTGTGATAATCTGTATCAAGGGGAAAAACTTCCTAGTGAATATAAAACAAGATTCAGTTTGTAACTATTAGATTTACAAGCAAGTTTTCTGACATCTGTGTGTACTGTAGAACCAAGTAAGCAAACCTGTGATTAAATAATAATGATAAGATTACAGCAATTGGCACCACACTAAGTTTATACCATAACAATTAGCCTTCAGATGTGATTTAATAAAAGCATAAGCATGTACTTAAGAAGGGATCTAAGAACAACTTAGAAAGTAATCACAAAAAGTGTTCTGGGCTGGAGCCATAAAAAGCAGGCCAATAAATCTCAGCCAGCCAACCAGACATTCTGTTATTTGATAAAACTAATAATGCAAAACTTATTGGTATAGCAGAAACGTCATAAAAATGTAGTAAAAATAAACAAGCACATGGCTCTGGCAGAAGAGCTGAAAACAAGTGTGGAAATTGAAGAGATCAAAGTATAGCCAAGAAGCATCCTGGCAAGTGGAAGCAGGCGATGTTCACATATATTAGTGGAAAATCTTAAGGAATTTGGGATTTTTTTTTCATGTTTGAGCAATATTTTGGGAAGTGATATTTCATACACAGTTGTTTCTGTACCAAGATACTTCTCATCCCGACATTATTTTGCAACGTACTTGATTGGTGACGTCTGTCGCTGTTCCGATGCCTTTTAGTAAAATTATTTGAGATTTGTAAAGCAGAGGAAAGAGGAGGAGACACAAATTCTACTAAAACTCACACTCATCACTTTACCTGTATTCTCCCAATTATTGCTCATAACATTCCTGCGTGGGAGGAACATGGTCCCCAATTTACAAAGAAGGAAGTGACAGCTCTGAGTGGTTGAGCACACAACTGGGGTGTTGGGGAGCAGAAAGTCGTACATGGGTCGCTCTGGCTGCAGAAGCCATGGACTGGGCCCTTTCCCTTTCTGCCTTGTGCATCTGCCGTGTGCCAGAGGTGTGCTGAAGATAAAATCAGGCGATGCGATAGAGCTGCGCCCCTGGTGCTCCGGACCCGCTACCCTCGCTGCATTCCCCTCCCTCTGCAGTGTGAGAACTCTTTCCCACACTTCTGTCCTATTCAGAGCCTCCCACCTGTCTCTGAGGGCCACTCAAGGATTGACGAGGCAGGGGATGGGAAGAGATTCAAAGATCAAGGTCAACTGTGTTTCCATCTCTAAGTCCTCCCCTCCATCACTGTCCCAGGGAAAACTCCAACATCTTCTGCTGTCAATCAGCGTCTGCATTCACAGCTGCCTGGAGTCCGGAGACGTGAGGTTAACTTGAGGTTTGCTACCCAGCCAGGGTGGGCACCCACCACCCAGCAGTTCTTGCAGCTATGGAGATCCGGAAGTGTGCCAAGCAGATATGGGCACACATATGTGAGAGAAGAGCCCACTCTGGGCAGTTTATCAAAGGAGGAGGAGGAGGAAAACAGCTGTGTTTTGGGTCTGAATGGGTTACAGGCCCGCTTGGCCCCTCGGATGGCCGCCAGCAGGGGAAGTGGGAAAGCCGTGAGGAGAATACCAAGTTTCTCCTTGCAGGGGCCTATTCCAGCTGAACGCAGCCTCCTCGCCCTTAAATCCAATTAAAGGCCGATATTATGTCAGTGGAAATGTATGCCAATCCTAATATAGTCTAATAAGCCTTAAAATAGCACTCTGTAAGTGGAAAGCCCTGTGGTTTAATTTGATTCGCAGCCTAATAACAGGCTTAATAAGAGGGAATTGGCCCCTTTTTATTTTCCAACTGGTCTCTGCATGCTCTTTTCTTTCTTTCTTTCTTTGCCTCCTCTTTCTCTTTTTCTGAAGCTCTGTGGAGTGACAGAGAGAGGCAGAGGGGAGCAGGAGGAAGGTGCTACTTTCTCACTGAGCTTCCGGCTGAAAGCACTCGGCTCTTGCCACCTGATGGAATGCGGCTCTGGAGGTGGCAGGCTGTCCAGGTCCTAGGCTCGGTCTTGCACTTCACTCATGTCCTGCCTGGCCAAGGTGCTCCCTCTGTACTTTGTCCCAGTGGCACAGGCATGATGCCTGTGGGACATTTCACAGTGTATCTCTTGGACACACTCCCTTGGATGAGGAGTCCCACTGCTCCCTTTTTCCTAGGCTTTGGGTTTTTCTTCTCAGAAAAATGGAGACAGTGGCCATTCATATTCTCAATAGCATGCCAGGGGAGATGATAGGTTGCCTAGCCATGGGCAAGTCTTAAGATCATAGCCCAGAGATTGACTCAAGGACTCGTTTCATGGAACTTTGGTTCAGTTTTGGTCCAGTGATTCTCAAACACTTAAAAAGCAAATCTTGAAGATTTAGTGCATTTAACAAAAACAGCTTTAATGAAGTATAATTCATAGTCCATAAAATTCATCCGTTTAACAGTACAATTCAATGGATTCTATAATTCAATAGCTTTTAGTACACTTCAGAGTTAGACAATTGTCACCACAATCAATTTTAGAATATTTTCACTATTTTACAAAGAAATTGCACATTGTAAGCCAGTACTGTACCCTCCACTCCCCTAAGCCTCCCAACCATAAGCAGCTACTAATCTGCTTCGTCTTTATAGATTTGCCTATGCTGGGTACTTCAAATCAATTCACTGATATAACACGTAACCTTTTGTGTCTGATTTCTTTCACTTGCTATGATTTTTTCAAGGCTCAGCTACGTTGTAGTACATATTAGCACTTTATTTCCTTTTGATTGTCAAATAATATTCCATTGCATGGATATACCACATTTTAGTTCCTACTTTTCATCTGTTAATGAACACTTGTGTACAGGTTTTTGCATAGATACGTGTTTTTATTTCTCTTGGAAATATATCCAGGAGTGGAGTTATGGGATCATATAGCAAATCTGTGTTCAGACATTTGAGGAAGCCCAGGCTGTTTTCCAAAGCTGCAACATCATTTACATTCCTACCAGCCGTGTGTGAGAGCTCCAATTTCCCCACGTCCCCATCAACACTTGTTCTTGCCAGACTTTTATTGTGGCTGTTCCAGCAGGTGTAGCATGGAACTTCACTGTGGCTTTGCTTTGCATTGCATTTTTTCTGAGTGAGATTAATGTATTTGATCTAACTATTCTGTGAGTTAGTAAATAATGAGATCTGAATTCAGCTTCAACTGTGGAGATTATTAATTAGATCATCTTGAACACATTGAATTTCTTTGAATCCCAGTTTTGTGATCTGTGAGTCAGGGTGACACACAGCCTCAGGTTGTGAAAAGTCACCAAGAAAGGTGGGATCATCCCAATCACAAAGGGTTGGTGCACAGAAGATGTTCATTTCCTTCCAGCTGATCCTCATTCACCTGCCCCCGTCACGATGGTACAGTGGAATGATATTTATACGTGCTCCATCAATTTTATAGCAAGGTTGGAGGAAAGAATGTAATTTTAAAAAGAAAAGGAAGGTGATGATGGATTGAGCTGGGACAAAAGGAAAAAGTGATGTCAAGATAAAGAAATTGGAGTTTGGCGCTTTTTTTAACAAGAAGCAAAGGGTGAGGAGTGACATAATAACCATCTTCACTATAAGAGGGGTTATTATGAGGAGGCTGGTGGCCAGCTGTTCCCTGTCTCCACTAAGGACATAAGAAGGAAAAATGCATTTAAGCTGCGGGAAGCAGCCTGTAGCTTAGTTATTAGGAAGAACTCCTTTGCTGTCAGGGTCATGAAGCATTGGAATGGGAATTTATCAAATTTCCTGTCCCCAAAGGCCTTTCCAGATGTGATAAACTACATCCAGGAACATGCATGAGATGCCCCAAGGCAATTCCTACCATCACAGAAATGCTACCATTCCTGGCAGAGTCCCCCTCTGTAGCCTTCCCAATGGGAGCCCCTGTGCACACCAGTCAGTGCTGCAGAGACACCCCCACCGTTTGGCTGGGTCCTGTTGCCCTCTCTTCTTTCCCTAAGCGGTGTGGGGGAGTTACCACTCTCCTCTATTTCAGTAGTGAGTGATGTGGTTTCTATACATAGCTGCGGCTTATAACTTCTCTGGCAGCTCCTAGGTTGAAAGGTGCTGTTAAGACGAGGGAAAAAAGAGCTAAATAACCCTCTTATTTATTTATTTTTCAAAGCTTTCAAAAAAAGCTGAAATGTTTCACCCTTCAACGCAATGGCTCACAGTGACCATTACGGTCCATGGCAGATCTTTCAGGCTTGGAATCTTGGATAGCTGCTCCTATTTTACAGATGAACAAACCCAAGTACATAAGTATTGGGAACACATTATAATGAGGGTCATAGAGAGAATGCTCAGATTTGGGCTGCTTCCTCCATTAGAAATTCTGTCCCTGTGAGTGCTTTCTGTGCTGGGTACAGTGGTAACTCCCCCAGCAGTCATTCCAGCTTCCTCCCACAGCATGGTACCAGGAGAGTTAAGGAGGATCACTCCACTCCCAGGAACAGAGATGGACTCCCATTTTCCTGATGAAATAAGATTACCCACCTTGTTTCCAGGTTTGGTCTAGATAGTCCTAAGCCAGTTAGTGTCCAGAATGCCTGCTAGGAATTGGGAGTAAGTCCTTCCTCACCATATTTTTGGGTTGTCCGCACTCTGACTTCTCTTAGCCAAAGTGCATATAGATTCCTACCCACTGGGGGTGCCAGAAAGGCCTGTGAACAGCCAAAGCCCCTGGAGCCACTTGGCTGTAGCTGAAAACAACCCTTGTGATTTCTGTTAGCATTGTACAAGTGTTATAATTTTTCTGTGTGTGTTGTAATGTGAAGTGGGTTAGAAACACTGAGCCAGAGGAGAACAATTTTGGACCAAGAAGAACCGATTAACACTCCTTCATTCATTTGACTCTGTACTATTGGATTT
Organism: Dinomys branickii; assembly: GCA_004027595.1. Taxonomy (NCBI): domain Eukaryota; kingdom Metazoa; phylum Chordata; class Mammalia; order Rodentia; family Dinomyidae; genus Dinomys; species Dinomys branickii. The sequence goes on along the minus strand of PVLD010001784.1, from coordinate 179,751 downwards.
GTGACCTGTGTTCTTGGACAGAACCTCCTCCAAAAGAACAGCAGAAATTCCACTGATCTCTTAGTCCATGTGTACCATTTTAGGAAGAAGGTAGTGTCATGATCCCCATATTGAAGATAAAAAAACTGAGGCAACAGGTTGGGAGACATAGGCTAGATTGTACAGGGAGTGAGTAGGAAAGCTGGATTTCTACACGCTGGAGTAATGGTGGGGGTTGGGAGACGTGCAGGGGTATAACTGACACTTTCTAGCTCATCAAGCATATGCTGAGGAAAAACTGGGGGAAATTTCCCCTTTTTTCTTCTTTCTCCTTCGTCCTTTACCCCATATCTGACCCAGAAGAATCATCCCTGGCAATGTGCCTAAATCCTAGTATCAATTCTCCTGTGTTCCAGGCTTTCTGCAAAACACATAGGAAACAGAACAGCGCCCCAGAAGTGCAGGCATTGTCTGGAAAGACCTTGCAAAAGGAGAAGCTGAGAAAGAGGAAGCAGTTAAAAACTGGCTTCAGATTGAACTAGAAAACATGAGATGGGGTCTGATTTCTGCCAGTATCGCTGTAACCTTTGGCAACTGCCTTCCTTCCCTAGACCTCCAGTGTGCTTAACCACCGGGGATGCACACAGTCCCTGTCCCTCTATGTGGTAGACTTAACAACAGACCTATCATTTGCTACCTAGACATCTTGGATGGCTCTTTGGGCAGAAAAAATTTCTCCAGACACAGCTCTTCTTGATTTATTTAGTTTCTTAGACCCTGCACTGATTTCCTTTGTTCTCTACCTACCATCCCACCTTAGGCACAATGCACATTCAAACAGGCTCATGCTTATAAGAATCCAAACTTCCCAGACATATCCTCCTTCCTTTTTCATTTTGCTTAGTTTTCAGGTGATAAAACTGACCTTGGTCTGGGTGGTTGTCATGGAAATGCATCCCAGCTTCCTGGCTCACATCAGCCCTTCAGTTCTTCCCAGCAACCTCTCTGGGCTAAACTAGGAAGAAAGGTCTGGCTTTGCACTGTCTCTTTTTTTTTTTTTTTTTTTTTTTTTGCAGTGGCTGAGAGCGGGGTAGGCAAGGCGATTCAGTGGGGAGTGCTTTGATGTGATTTAAGCCATGTTGTTCCAGCAGGGAAGCAAAAAATCCAGGCAGTTTTCTATTTGGCTTGTTGTATTAGCTAATTATCTCAAGTGGTAATTGGAGAAAAAAGAAAAAATAGAATCAAGGTAATGTCCATGTTATTTATATTTTATCATGTTTGCCAAGCTCAGCAAAGGGATGCGATTTTATTTCTTTCTCTGACCCTTCCTTTAATGTCATCCTCTTACTACTGATCAGATCTCACTGCCTATTGATATCAACATCAAAAGCACCTCACCTATGCATTCAGCTCTGAATACTCAGCTCATCAGCATCGTCCTGAACCTCAGCTCAGCAAAGAAACTGTGTGTGTATGTGTGTGTGAGAGAGAGACAGAGAGACAGAGAGAGACAGAGACAGAAAGACAGAGAGAGATCCAGAACAACAGATCTCCAAGCATCTCAAAAGACGCTGGACAGCATCTTCTATATTGCTAACCATTTTCAGTAGGAAAGGGCCACCTACTTCTGCTGCAGTGAGCAGATGAGAGAAAGTGAGGCACAAAATAAAAACAAAAGATGGCGTGTCTTTATAGAATCTATCGATTAAACAGGTAAAATCTAGAGGCCAGAAGGGAAAACGATCTATGCTTCCTGATTGCTCTGTGGCTCTTCTAGCAAGTCTGAAATACAGAGATGCCACAAAAATCTTAGCCCCAAGATTTGTTTTATTGGGAGAATGGTAGCACTATCACTGGAGAGGAAAGCAGTGGACCTAGGTTTTATTCCTGCATCCTCTACTCCTGACTTAGTAAATCACTGAACATTTTCAAACTTTGTCATGTATTTTCCCCTAACACCCTGAGTTAAAACACTTACCTGCCTCCTCCCAGGTGAACTAAAGATATAATGATCAATCGTTTGTAACTTGCAAGGCACACGGGAAAAGCTAAGTTTAATTAAAGCTATGAGCCAGCTCATTCAGTCCTTACAGCCATCCTATAAGGTTAGCATTATGAGGCTCAGAGACAGTAAAACACTTGTCCAGTGTCACACAGGTAGCAAGTGATCCTATCTGGACCAGCGTCTGCTAACTTCAACTTGAGTGCTTCTCATTAGCCCACAGCTGTCTGTGGGAACAAGGTTAAGCCGGTGCTGAGACAGACCCAGAGTGAGGGTCACTGAAAGGTCATCCCAACAAACAGCCTGCCGTACCAGCTCTGGAATGATGCGCAGCTTTGGCGACCAGGAATTACAGGGGCCTTACAGCTCATGCAGCAGATGGGAAAAGAGGAGAAAGGGGTAGAGCAGGGGAGGGGAGAGAGTGGAGGGACAGGGAGAGCCATGTGAGCGGCCCTGGCACAGGGAAGGGTAAATGTTCCATGCTGAAGTCCTTTGAGCCAAGAGAAAATGTGTGTCTTTATCTTTGTCGGTACAATTTATGGTCCAGCTGGGCTCTTCTATGTGGCTGAGGCTGTTCTGGCACTACCCAAAAAGTTCCTCTCGGGGTGAGACACTTGGAGCCCTTGGGGCGCTGCCAGCAGTGTATAGTACCCATGGTTATTGGAGGAAGTTCCCACTGGGGTTGGCCAGTACAGCCAGAGGACTTAGGGGGTTTCCAGAGTTCCCTGGCCCACCTCAACTCATGTGTGGAAGAACCATGGGTTATATCTTCCCCACTAATTCTAATTTATCTCTTTATTTGTTCTTTCATTTATTGAGTTTCAGTGAACAATAAATCTTATGGCAAGCTAGACAGTTGTTAGCATTGAAGGTGAGATAGAGCATGTCTTTTCATAAGCCAGTACAATGTACACGGTAAATCTGAGCTTCTTGCTCTTCAGAACTAAGCAACAGCAAAATGTTAATAATGCGTGTATTACAAGAACCATTGGATGCGCAAATTATTATAGTTCACCATTGCTCAGATTATCTTGTACAGTTGTTCATTTACTAAGATTAATGATGATCTTTAGAGTGTTGGTTTAGCAGAAAATGTAGTTGACCAATGCTGCATAGTTATGGCGTGTCGGAGGTTCTAGTATTAGCCAGTTGGTTAGAAGATACTCTGTACATCAGTGGGATTTCCTACTTTATACCTACCCCATCCCCAAAAGGCACATTCATCCATTTACGCACTCGTTCATTTCAGCAACATCTATGCATTGCTGGCCTCTATTCTGTTGGGGAAAATGTTTATCATCTGTAAATTCCAGTGAGAAAGCTGAGGTTGGATGTTCCAGAGGGCATCACAATCCAGCTGTTCCCAAGGAATCCTTATGTTTCCTGTGAGGGGAGGAGTTCTCTCACTGTGGTGTGCGTTGCCAAGACTTTTGACTCAAAATGCCCCCATTTCCTGGAGATATTACAATGCCCTCCTTCCACTGAAAAGCAACATCCACACAGCTCATCTCTTCCTTGGCACATAATTAAATTATGGTACAGAGAAGTAACATGACAACAGTTTGAGGAGAGAGGTAGGAATAGAAAGTGTTTTGAAGTGTCTCCACAGGACACTGTCATTTGTCCACAGGGGGAGAGACGTGAAGGTAGCCCTTAATTGGCTAGCTAGACTCTCCTTCCCCACAAGGAGCTCAAAGTTCTTTGAATTTTTGTCCTGTGAAAAGGAAAGATCCATACTTCAACAATTCTCTTTCACATCATGGCATATGTAGAAAATGGCAGTATCTGCGGGTCACACTGAGGCGACAGGAGGTCATAGGCAGCTGCCTGTCCAAGGGCCAAGGGGAAAGGAACAACCCCTGTCTGGAAATACCTGTATCCATTCATGGTGTACCTACTGCTCTGTGGACACTGTTGTGATGTGCTTATTTAAAGTAACTGGTCTCACATGGGAAGGACACCTGCTTTCAAGAAAGCCTCTCACCTGCTTCCTGCCTGCAGGCAAACACTGCACTACATCACCAAGGGAAGACGCTCATCCTACTCGGCAGTGTGTGTTATAGGTGGTGGTGAGGTTGGGGTGCCAGCTGTGTATCCAAAGAAAATGATATCAGAGAACAGCATCTGCTTATGCATTTGACCTAATTATTGTGTGTTCTGAGGCAAACATGTCTTAGTCTCTTCAAACCCAGTTTCCCAGTTGTTCCTCTTGGCAGTGACTCTCTAAACCAGAGGACTCGAGAATGACTGTCCCTTTCCAATGGACAAAAATTTCAGAAGGCTACCTGAAAGAAAAGTACAATACTCATTACAAAACAAGCCACTTTCAAAGGATTTTCCAGGCAGAAAGGAGAGTGGTGGCTGCCCAGGGTGTGGGGACTGCAGTTGACCAGGAGTCGTCTGATAGCTGCCGAGTTAAAGTTGTGCAAGAGAAAGGGGTTCCGTGGTGGCGATGGCTGCAGAGCAGTGTGAATGCACTAAACGCTCCTGAACTGTACTTCGAAAAGCAGCTATGAATTTTATGCCGTGTGTTTTGTTACAGTTAAAAATTATTTTAAAAGAATTTTCTATTGAAAGACCTCATCTCATCTACTCTTGGTTATCATTCTAAAATAGTTTCTTTTTGTCCTTTCACATTGTTTGTTTTTTTAAATCTTAAAACTAATGTCTACAGCTGTACATGGCACACCCATGTAATACTAGTCCTCTGGGACACTGTGGCAGAAAGGGTGCAAGTCTGAGGCCAGCCTTGGCAATTTAGTGAGACTCTGCCTCAAAATGTAAAAATTTTTAAAAAGACCTTGGGATATAGCTCAATAAGAAGGTCAGGGATTCAATCCCCAATACTGAAAAAACCAAATATGTGTATATGTGTGTTTGTGCACATATACACACCTATAATATGCAGAGCATATACACATAATATATACACAAATATATGTATAATAGATGCATATAATTCATAGTAGTAAAAATCAATTCAAACAGTGAAATATATATAGATATATATATCCTGCTCTCCTTAATCTGTTACAGGGCTTGTTCTTTTGCCAGACACCACATCCCCCACTCATCTGGCAAACGTCTTCTGAGGGAGAGCATATACCAGCCCAATCAGGCTTGTCCAGTTCCATTCTCCCGAGCCACTCTGTGAACATGAGATGTCACCTTCTCTCTAGTCCTGTAGGGTCATGGATGCTGGCCCACACTGCATCCATGGACATCCCTGAGCCAGAGAAACAAAGGCAGAGCTCTGGCTTTGGGTTGTGCTTTCAATTTTATTAAAATGTACACTTGCTACCGCATATTTTAAAGCCAATCTTAATTTATAACAACAACAACAATCACAGAAGCTTCTTGTTTTATAGCCAAGATGAATCTGTTTGAAACTCATTATATTCCCAGACCCTTTATTTGAGCAAGTATATTACTATGGCTCGTGAACTCTCGTCATTATCAGCACTGTTATGCATACCTTTATCCAATGTTATTATTTTTATCTAGTTGCTTTAGCTTTTGTCTTTAGTTTTTCAGTAATGTTTTAAAGGCTTTGTTTTATTTATAACTGTAAAGTCCTTCACGGCAAGAACAATTTTCTGGTGTTATGGGTAGGAGAAACAGAAAGAGATAGAGTTGGACTAGATCGTCTCCACAAAGCCATTTCCATGCCAAAGGGAAACCTACGCTGGACTGAGGCATTTATATCACTCCATGCTTGGCATAGTATCAGTGTTTAGGCCATTAAAATCCACAACTAAAAATGCAGCAATAGTGCCACCCAGAAGTAGGTTTGAATTCCATTTTGACTCAGCAGCATAGTCCACAGCTTGCATGGATTTGGCCGAGTTACCATCTCTTCCTCATTAGATCGTGGTAGTTCCCACTCACATATGAAACATATGTAGTACAAATAGTCTCTGACTTATGATGCTTTGACTTCATGACTTTTTGACTTTACAGTGGCATGAAAGCAGTATGTGTTTAGTACACATGTACTTCAAGTTTTGAATTCTGAGCTTTTCAATAAAGTAAATGCTGTTACATGTTTTCCCTCAGAAAATGTGTACCAATAAACGCTTATTACTTTAGCATAAAGTAGGCTTTATGTTAGATGAGAGCTAATCATCTAAATTAGGGTAGGCTAAGCTATGACATTCAATAGGTAAGAGGTCGTAAATGTATTTTTTATGTACAACATTTATGACTTACCCCATCGTAAATCAAGTAGCATCTGTGTATATTTACATTATCTGGAATATGTTCAATGCTCAGCAAATGTTAACTGTTGTTTTCTTATCTGCCTCAAGGGGCTCATAACCCAGAGAAAAAACTAAATCCCAAAATGCACAAAATTGTTATAAGACAAGATAAGGGGCAACTGGTCCCCAAGATGGGGGTACTGGTCCAAGGGGCTCATGCTGGGTAAAAGGCACAGACCAAGTTCAGGCCAGGAGTGGAAAAGGCACGGATATGCTGGTGAAAGAGAATCACGGGTGGCTGGGGCACTGGTCCACAGTGTGGACAGGCGATGAGAGTCATTCTGTGAAGGGATTCAGTGCCATTAGTAAGGGATTTAGATTTGACTATTTTTGAACAATCTCAAGACCCCTATTTTCCCTTACATTTTAAACATTTCTGAAGTTGAATGCATCTTACAATCAATGTATTGTCATGGTTAATTGCCAGCATTTTTTTCTTTCTTGGTATTACACAAAATTACAGTGTACTGTACAATGGGTGCCTTAGATAAGATGAAATATGCTATGCTAAGGGCTGCAAGACCTGGTGCTATTGTCCACCAGCCAGTCCAATAACTTGTTCAGTGGCAGTAAGTACACACCCAATTGTTTTCATTTAGTTCTGATGAAGGATGTGAGTCTAACTCTTAACAGTCCTTGTCTTGATTTTGGGTGCTGACCAGGGTTGTGTCCTTATCCCGCTCCTGCCGTTGGAAACTTCTGCAGCCTCCTCCAGCATGGTCCTCCTGTCTGGAACAGCTGTTAAGGATTCTGCTGATGAGCTCTGAGTTACAGAACTGGATGCGAGGGATGATGCTACAGGAAGACATCTATTGTTTTCAATTTCCTGATTCTTTCCCATTCTTTGCCACTTTCCTTTCCCATCTTTTTTGTTGCCTCCCACTTTTCTCTATGCCCCTTTTTTCTGCTTCTCTCCACTGAGCAAAGCTATCCTTGGGCAGGGACGGTGGGGGTGGAGAGTAACACTCAATCCACGATTCTGTCTGTTATGGAGACAAAGATGGAGAGAGGAATGGTGAAGAAGAGCCAGAAAATTCTACTAGTTGATGCCCAGAAACATCTGAGGTCGCAAACCTCCAGGTGACACAGAAACCTCACCCCTCTGTGGTGGACAAAAGCCAGTTGCCTAGCAACAGTGCCCTCTGATCTTCCCACATGTGTTCTCCAGCTTCATGTTTGCCTTGCTTCCTTTTGACCAGCTTGTGTCAGTTAATCTTAATTGTCGACTTGACAAGATTAAGAGACTCCTGGAGAGATGATCAGATCAGGGAGCACTATCCTCATCAGCGGATTAATCCACTAATGTGCGTAGCTGCAAGTGCTGTTAGGAGACGGGCCCTGATAGAGGAGGAAGTCCCTGGGGGCGTGGCTTTGCTGCATAGAGCCCTTGGTAGCGCTCTTCCCCGGTGCTCTGCTTCCCAGTCACCAAGAACTGAGCCGCTCTGCTTGCCACACCCTTCTACCATGATGTTTCTGCCTTGCAGCCAACGGACCATGGACGAAAACGTCTGAACCCTTGAGATATAGTAACCTTTTTCTTCCTTACGTTCTGAGTGTTGGGTATTTTATCCCAGCAAGAGGAAAGCTGACCAGTAAACGGTCCATGATGTTCATTTTTATCCAGTTTTAAACCTGAATAAGTAGCACAGTGAAGGAAGGTGGGGAGGGGTATTTGGTGGGATTTTCCTTGGACCCTCTACACTTTACGTTCATCCAGGCCACTAAATACATTTTGTTCTCATCACAGCCCTGCACAGGCTTCTCATGGGTTGGACTCAAAGCCAAACAAATGATCTAGAGAGCAAAAAAGAAAATAGCCACTGTGATCTATAGGTCCCACAATTCCACTAGGTAACTATTTCCCTGCTAGGGACAGGCAGGAAAGCTGAGTGCTTCCAGTCTGGATCTACATCATAAATCTTGTTACATGTTATTATAATTATAACCTCTTTAGTAAAACACAAAAAGTCTCCATCATTATTAGGCTCAGATTCTATTTCCAGCTTCTTTTAGATAGGAGCTATCAGATGCACTTTTTGAGGCCTACAAGGAAGCTTCCAGTGAAGGTCCATTCTTCTATAGCGAAGTCATAGTAGATTTTTTAATGGCATGGCAAATAATTCAGCATGTAAAGCAATCCAGGGCCCTGGGGTATTCTATCCTGAGCTATAGCAATGGAAACCCACGTGTAAACATTTATACTTACTGCTTCAGGAGGTAGAGGAAAGGGGAAAGAGGTTGTATCAAGGCTTATCTGTTTATATGTGAGAAAATACATTCTTAATTGTTTCTTTGCATAAAAGGGTACACTCTTTTTCCCTTTTAATCAGTGCTTTGCCTATGGTATGTACGCAACAAACAGTTGTGAAAAGGGAAACTGGATGGAATCGCTAATTCAGTGGTTTTATTAAAACAAATCTTTGCATGTGATAAAATAAAGAAACTTGATCTGTCAAGTATTTGCTGAGAACTGACAATAAATTTAATATGAAAGATTTAATTTCTGAGATAAGCTTTCATATAGTCTTTGCTGGCGTGATGTGGCAGGAAATAGGAGATTGGGGACTGGGCAAACCAGCCACGTCACATTTCTGACATCAACAATTTCACTTTCTAAATGCAGGGAGAGGAGAAGATCTCTAATGTTTTATGCAGCTCTAACTCTGTAATTCCAGGCGTTAGTCTTTTTCACTTGGTCTTGGTTTGCCTGGTCTGCAACAGGGCAAGGATCCCATATGCCCTGCATGCCCTGGCTGAATAATCATCTGAGCCAGGGCAGAGGATGTAGCAACCCTCTCTTTGCTGGGCTTCTCATCAAGAAAGGATAACGAGGTTTCACTCCTCCTCTGCAGTCATTGCAGCTCCCTGGAAGGAACTGGCATGGAAAACAGTGACGGGTGGTCTGTGCCACATTGCTGGCAGTGACAGGGGCCATTTGTCCTCATTCCTTTGGCATGTGCAAAGCCTGACATCCAAGTGCCACTTTACAATGCTGCTGAGGTCCAAGAATGTGTCTTCTTGGAGAGGAAAAGGATGATATTCTTGTCCAGCGGATTGAGCTGGATGCTGATCCAGGCAGTGGGTGGTTAGGACCTCAGTGTATATAGTTATTATTTAAGAACATATCCTATATCTTGTTTGGTGTTGTGTCCTCAGAGCCAGATCACCTGTCACCCCCTCCAATATTCACAATGTTGTCCCTAAGTAGTTTTTACTGCTGTTAATCCTTGTGACTTTTTGATGAGACCTAGACAAGCAGGCGATCCTGTTGTCTATTGAATATTTTCATGCGACTCAGAGGGTGAGGATGTTAATCACTGTGTAAATATCTGAGTAATTATTGCACTGGCAGCATTTTTAAGACAACTTGTCCCGAAAGTGTGAAGTAATTCATTCTTATCAACAGTACATTTCATCCAGCCTTAATAGCTGGCTTGCTCTAATGGCACAGGTATTCATTTTTGTGTGTGCTGTTTTTCACAAAACCTAGATGGATATTTGCCTTTAATCAGCAGATTTTAAACCATCTTGGAATCATAGAATTGGAAGGGGCCTCAATGACCTACTAACATGTCCCTGTCTCATTTAGAGAGTGAGAGGAATCTGGTGTGCCCACACCAGCAACAGAACTGGCATGGGCCCAGTTCTCCTGGGTCCAAGGCTCTTTGTAAGGCACACATAGCCAATCGTCCTACAGTCCTTTCTGAAACTGAAAGTTTGAAGAGCATGCCCTCACTGCAGTGTGCAGCTGGGAATGTGCATTGAGAGAGAGTGAAAGTAGTAGTGAATTTCAGAGAGGACCTTTCCCAACTTGAGAGGTAAATAACAGCTTTCTACAGTGTGTGCATAAAGAGTATGATGAGCAGCTGGTTTTGATCATTATAAGAGGAAATGGACTTAAATTGCTCCAGGAAGAACTTGTGGCAGACAGTCAGGTACATCATAAGCCTGGCAGTTATGAGCTGTGCCAGGGCAGATCCTGTGAGCTCTGATATACTCAGCTGGTAGGAGTGATTTTCTGTCCCCCACAGCCATTCTCTCCAATGTGCAAGAGAAGCTATGCTAGTGAGTGAGGCATGTTTTCACCCAGCCTGGAAACATGTCATAAAGAGATGCTCATATCTCTTCCAGCTCAGTGTTTCCTGCTCATTTTTGAATAGCTACTGGTTATGTCATTTGGAGAAAGCCAAGTCTGCCAATGCCATTGGAGCTACCTTGGCTTCCTTTCTTAGTGATAGGTCAGGAAGAGAACGTTCCAGGTTTAACCACTGTTACTCAGAAATGGGTTTAACTTGCTACAGTTTGGGTGAAGTTGATTGTAGAATCCCAGCATGGGGAATATTTCTCTCCATCTGATCGTCATTTAGACACCCCTGTTAAGTAAGTATGAATGCATACAACACAGATATGTGTGCACTGTTTTGGCTATGTATTTCTGCACATGCATCTGAGTGTTCCCATACACAACTGTGTGTGTTTCCATAGCCAGGGATATGTGGACAGAGGACACATGTATAAAGAAGCATATGCAAATGACTCTTATCAATTTTTATTTGCACATCATCATTCACAGCTGCAAATAAGTCCAGGTATCATCTGCACAATAGCAGATATCCATTCTATTTCTGCTCATACTATTCTCCCTGCATTTATGGGGAGAAATTGTTAAATGTTGGCAATGCAATAAAGAGAAACTGATTTCAATGGAGTGTTCCCCTGCCCTGCAGACACATTGCCATCACTTTTATGCAGCACATTACACCGTGGTGAAATTTAGTTAATTTTATGGTTTGTTATTACAACAGTAGAGTGGATTGAGAGAGGCAGCTTTTGTTGGCTTCAAGTTCCATGTTTCCTGGGTGTGATGGGAGTGAGCAAAAGCAGGAAGCTAGCGATGGTAGGTGGCAAGTCCACACAGACACAAAACGGTTGTTCTAACTGGCTTTTAATTTTGTGACTATAGGAATTAGTTAATTAGTCAGCAGAGGCTTGACTTCTCCCCTCATAATGTGTATTTTAGTGAGAGAAATGAGAGGAACATTGACAGAACAATGAGAAAGCAACCAGGTGCTCAACCATTTTTGAAAAAGTAAAAAAGGAAAGCAAAAACCACTTAGTGGTGGAGAGCTTTGTGCTCTTGAGTGTTCTGTGCTCAAATCTCAGCTTGACCAGATATTATCTTCTTTACCTCCAGCCTCAGTGTATTCATTGGCAGAGGGGGGGGTGGATTGTAGTAGCCATTGGTACAGTTCCGATCTGAAATGTTCCCCAAAGGCCCATGAATTTAAGACTTGATCTCTAGGTTGACACCTTTGGGTAGTGGTGGATCTTTTATAGGTGGGACCTAGTAATGGGAACTGAGGTCACTGACAGTGTGCTTTTGAAGAGGATATGGGACACTGGTCTCTGTTCTTTCTCTCACTCCTGGCGACGAGGTGAACTGGCTTCTCTCACTCAGCTGTCCTGCCATGATGTGTGGCCAAAGTGACAGGGCCTTTTGACTATGGAGGGAAACCTCTAGAATTATGAAAGAAAGCAACTCTTTTCTCTTTGATAAGCTATTTATCCTGGATATTTTGTTATAAAAACAAAGAAGCTAACATAGCCACCCTGAGGTTCCTGAGGAGGCCAGCACATAGTAAGGGCTCAGCACATTTATGGTCTCTGTTCTTCTTTTGTTTTGGGTTTTTTAATTTTTTTTTATTTTAAAGAGAAAAGAACAAAAAGACATTTACAAATACAAACAAACAAAACAACACAAAAACAATAAAAAATGATACAGAATTTCAAATAAGGTGGTAGGAAATTAGCAATGGTTATTATATTACATATAGTTATCTTCAAATTGGCTACTCAGATAACCAGATATAGGCCTCTAAGACTGATCAAACAATTAAACATTAATTGGCCTCTATTCTTGTCTAGGACATCTCTTCTGGATTAGCTCTGGAGAATTCTCTAGAGAGAAAACCAGAGCAGCTGTATTATAAAATCAGGCAAAGTGTTGTATTAGCTTTCCCCTGCCATGACAAAGTATTAAAGTAAAACAACTTCCAAGGAGGAAAGATTTATTTGGGGGTCACAAATTCAGAGATTTCAGTCCATGCTTGAGCCAGTTGCTTTTCAACCTATGGTGAGGTAGAATATCATGTGTGCAGTGGAGGAGGCTGCTCACATCATAGTGGCCCAGAAGCAAAGAGAAAGAAAGGGAGAAAGTGAAAGAGAAGAGAAAAAGAGAAAGAAAAAACAGTCCTGAACAAAATGTATCCTTTAGATACATACCCATACATAAATGTATCCTTTAGAGCATACCCCATAACCTACTTCTTTCGGCTAGACCCTGCCTCCTAAGCTTTCCACCACCTCTGTAGTTCATTAAATTATAAATTGATCAGTGAATTAAACCATTGCTGAGTCAGAATCCTCATGATCCAACCACCTCCCAAAGGTCCTGCCTGCCTCTGTAGACTGCTGCACTGCAGACCAAGCACTTAATATATGAGCTTTGGGATGGGATTTGAAATCTAAACTACAACAGATGCCAAATGAGAAGAGATTATGGATACACAGGTGATAGCCCTATAATTTCTGAACACCCACCTCCCAGTCAAGACATACAACAATGGACTTTGGACAAACTCTTCCAGAAATTCTAAAACAAAAATCTGTGCTCTTTAGATCAGACACTCAGCACCTTGAATCTGGCCAGGACTAAAACCTATTAGCTCATGGGGAGATACACCATCAGTTGCTCTGAATGAAGCAAAGCTATTAACATTCTTATTTATACTACTAATTAAGCTAATTAAATCTTAAACCCAGAAACAGAGTTAGTGTGAACTAGAATACTTAGAGAGCAGAAGCTCTTTCCACAAGAACAAGGCTTTTCGTGTTGTTCTTCTCAGCTGGGTCCTTGGATCCTGCCCTCAGTGGCAGGGCAAGCAAAGCACAGATATGTCAGCCCTTCTATCGTTCCTCCAGGGTCTGGCAGCTTCTCTCCAGGCTAGGAAGCTGTTTATCTCTCTGCGAGTGGTGCCTCCCTTCTCCGCAGTCCAGAAACTCCACTGGTCTTGCCAAATGGAGACTTTGTGGTAAAAAGAGCCTTGTGCCACCAGCAGGCTCCTGCTGCCCCCTTAGAGTGGGACACACATCTTAAGAAGTGATAATGTGGGGGAGTACAGATCTACAGTGCAGATGCTTGGGGCAGAGTCAGCCTTGAGTCTTCTTTGTCTTGTTTTCTGGTAGTCTTGTTGCTGTCTCACATCTTAGAAGACATCTGGGAGCATAGGGATGCCATAAATTCATGTTTTCTGATGGTCTGAATGGAAGGAGAATAATTATATCTTTGTTTCTTGAGTTGAAACTCATCATCTTGTGGATACTATCATAACTCATCAGCTTAATATAGGATGACCTTGAGCTGTAAAGCTAAAAATAGTTTCTACTTTGACTTATGGAGCCCCAGAATAAAACTACCTGAAAATCAACTAACAAGACACACTCATAGAAGAAGAATTAATTCTTATGATGGGGAATAGTGAGAAGAGAAGGATGGCACTTGGGAATAAATAATCTCTGGTTGAGAGCACAGGTGTCTGCATCACAGCTTCATAGAATAATTAGATCTTAGCAATCACTCAGCCACCCTGTTACAGAAAAGGGAGAACTGTTTATGCAATGTCCTCCTTCCTGCTGCCCATCATCTGTAGAGTCCTAACTTCGGATGGATTCATGGTCATTGCAGAGGTTGCTGCTCAGAACTTCCCCACCATGAAGACTGTGCTTAGGGCGTAAATCAGCATGAGTCACCGACCACAGACTTAGGGCATCTATGTTGTTATGGCTTGTGTCTGGATGTCCCCCGAAAGCCTTATGCAGTCATGGGGGGGGCGCTTCTAGAGTTTGTGATTGATCCATGATCCAATGCTGGGATTATGGGCGTGAATGCTATACCCACCCTGGGGCGGGCAGCCTGCATACAGTATAAGAGAGAGCAAGAGAGGCTTGCTCTCAAGTTTCTCCCTTTTGCTCTTGTTGCTTTTGCTATATTCTGCCACCTTGAACTGTTTCCCTCTGCCGTGTGCCATCCTGCCTTGGAGCCAGCCAAGTATGGACTGAAACCTCCACAAACTGTGAGCTAAATAAACCTTTCTAAATAAACATTAATTTGGGGTGTTGGGTATTTTGTTCCAGCAATGAGAGAAAAGTAACCAAGACTTACATTATACAAGAAACACACATTGTCAAAAGATTAAAAAGGAATAAGTTAGACTTTACAATGAAACTCTGCTAATTTGTTTTTAATTATATGCAAGTAGTGGAGACTTGCACAGTGCTAAGAGTAATCATCCCAAACATTAGGCGGTCAGTGTGGATGTGTAGACATTCTGGTAAACAGAAAGATCTGGTAAATAGAACAACACATTCTCTTATAGTGCTTCACTTTTCCTTAAAGTATTTTGTAATATTAAGATCTGAGAATTAAATCCTGTAGCAAGCCACCTTGTCATAGGCTCACCCAGTGTTTGACGTCTCAGGCACTGGGCAGTCGGGTACTGAGGGTGGATGTGAAGAAATGTCAGGGAGAATGTGCCTCTTCCAGTCTGTCCGTCACTGTGGAGGGAAGAGGATCGCAGGGCCCCTCTGTCCTCTTACCTCTTTGCCCACATGGCCCAGCCCTGATGCTGATCTAATATCATACATGGGCCCTGAATTTAGACTTCTGGATGTTTGCAATCAGGCCACAGGATCTGAGTTGTCTTTTTCTAGAAAAAGCAAAAGAAAATCTCATAAACCACCTCTTTAGGAATATAATCCCGAGAGTTCTTTTTGCAAAAATACAGTATGACTACTTTGCCCTCCCTGCTGCATCAGTATTTTGTGCTGGGCTACAAGACGTCTACTAAAGAAATAATTTGTAGTGAAAAAAAATAAGCTACAGATGTTATAAAATCATCATAATTAGTAAATGCACTTAAGGAGCATAAAAAGCCTTGCACTATGTCTGCTCCCCCATGGGACCCCACAGAGTGGGGCACAGTGCTGATTCTTCTCACTGAAACATGCTGCTTCCTTGCAACTTTCTCCCGGCCACCCCCAGGCCTTAACTCAGGAAGCCCTATCCTCAAGGAGAAGAACCCTCCAAACCCAAACACCTCCTTGCAGACACCTCGCAGTGGCCATGTGCCTCTGACAGCTGAGGACCAGACACAATTAGGCAGCCCACTTCTGCTCTCGACACCTGCTCTTCCAGTGGGCTATTAGCAACCAGAAGCCGAGGAGGAGGCGCAGACAGCCCTGAGCCACCCTTGTGCGGTCTCCTCTTAGTGCTTTCCCTGGCCTAGGTTACCCTTCCAGTGCTTAGTGCTTGGTGCTTGGTGCTACCTTCCCACCTCCCTGCTCTCCTCCTCTTCCTCCTTGCTAGGGATTCAGGGGGAGTTACAGCATGTGGTTGGGAGCAGGTGCAGGGTGCCTGGGAGCTGGGTACCACCCATTGTCATGGCACACAGGGGCTCGCCTTGACATCCAGCCAAGAATCCTCAAATAAGCTTAGTTCTGGAGACTTAGAGGAGTCTCCCCGCAGCTATGCCCAGGGCAGGCTGCTGTGGGGGCTCACTGGGCAGGGAGGAACCAGAAAGCTGCCCTTTGAGGCCTTCAGCCATAGCAGTAGAAATTCAGACTGTCCTTTTGAGGTTGTCTAACCTGAGAACTTTTAAGTTGTGGCATGAGACCCATTAATGTGTCATGGAAGCAGTTTAGCGGGTCATAACTAACATTTTATAGGGGGAGAAAGAGAGAGAGAGAGAGCAATATCAGGATGCATGTCACATACAAG
Organism: Dinomys branickii; assembly: GCA_004027595.1. Classification (NCBI taxonomy): domain Eukaryota; kingdom Metazoa; phylum Chordata; class Mammalia; order Rodentia; family Dinomyidae; genus Dinomys; species Dinomys branickii. The sequence goes on along the minus strand of PVLD010001784.1, from coordinate 163,676 downwards.
CAGAGCTCCCGATTCAGTTACCTATAAGCATACACATCTTGGGTTGAGATGTATTTTCACTGTAAGCCTAAGACACAAAGTTGGAGGTACACTATGCTGGTGCACCCGAGACCCTCATCTTGGACTTCCTCTGCAGCTCTTCACACCGCTGAGAGCACCACCAAGATGAGAGGATGACAGGAAGAGGGATGACTAGCCCAACGTGGTCTCAGGACCTCCCCCCTCCTGGCAGGTTCTCCGCTCTCTTGATCTGAATAAAAATGGCCCCATTTATCTTCTGCACTGTAGAAACCCCAGCACCCTTTACTGAGTCATCCTTGACCTGGTGAGGAATTTAGGAATCCCAGCTCCTCATGTAAGAGGTTGGCAAGCTTCTCGCTGCTGGTGACTTCTTCCCTTCTCGCTGTTCTGAAAAGGTAGCTGCAGGTTTGCGGAAATATCCTCCCTGGGATGTGCCACCTCAGCCACACTTGGATGATGCTGGCTCATGCTAAGCAAGACTGGGATGGATATGTTCTTGTTCCCACTCACCATGGAGACCAGCGGTCAAAGAAGGACAAAAGGAAGGGAAGGGGAAGACTAGGACCAGGAGGTAATAGGAAAAGCGGGGAACCCCCCTCAGTGCAGCACAAAACACTTCAACTGAATGACAGGTACATCCACCCCAAGGCCCAAATGTCCCAGTCATTCCATGCAAAAGAGTGGTCACATTCTTTCTACCCCTAAAGTAGACACATGGGTTCTCTCCAATCCCTCTCTAGGTGCATGAAGGCAGAGGAAAGAGTCAGGGATTCCAGAGGGCTCTGGAATGTTCACTTAATTCACAAGGAACTTACTGTGCATAAATTCAAGTGCTGGAAGGGACTCTAGACCTCATCCATCCGAGCCCCATATTTTACACAGACGGTGTGCACCCTTCCTACAAAAGTCTGGAGCCTGCCCCAGATCACTCAGAAGCTGAGGCTGTGCAGGGGCTAGCAGCATGCAAGCCCCAAGTGCTCTTTCCTTCCTCTCACAGGGCCTTGAGTGTCTGTAGCTGCCGCTGTGGCCCTGCTCTTCCTCCTGCTTATTAAGAAGAGGAGGACAGTGGTTCCCATCCCCAGAATCCCTCCCTGCAGTCCACATAGCACAGCTGCTCTGCCCACCACCCCTTCCAAGTAGGGTGTAGGGGCAGGTGAGATATGAGTGCTGGGCTTGGGGACCCAGGGGGAGCAGGGGAGAAAAGCCTGACAGCAATAGACCCACATGATTAGTATGAGAAGAACACTATAAACTTGAGGTTATTATTAGATTTAATGGCTGAGTAAGCAGTTCACTTGGCCCTAATAGAAAATTGCTCATGACAACTCTCCACAGCCACAGGACCTGGGGGAAGGCAATTGAGAGAAATGCTCTCACCTCGGCTGGGAGTGGCAGATGCTGGGCTCAGACTGGGGTGGCCTGGGGCCCTGAGCAGCAGAGCAGTGAGCGTTGCTCCTTTCAGGGCCTGTGGTTCTGAGTGAGGACAGGGAGCAGCAGGCTGCAGGCCCGATGGCCCTGGGCTGAGGCCAGTGCTGTGTCCTTGGCAAAGGGGAGGCTGTTCAGTGGTGTGGCCAGTGCCTGTTGACATGGTTCAGGAAGAAGCCCCCGTTATCCATCTTTCCACTCTCAGCAGAGCCCATTAGGAGTGTAGCTCTGCCTCCCAATTGCTCTTCTGTGCTGTTAATTTGGTATTGTATTAGTTCCTGCTGTTATTATACAGCTAGATGATCCAGAACAAAGCTTCTCATTAGTGTGGCCAGTGAGCTGCTCCCACTGCTAGGGTTGGTTTTCCCTTCCTACTGCCCCATCCCACCCAGTCTCCACTCGCTGTGTCCTGACACAAGTGGAGCCTTGAGCATGGGGAAATCACCAGCAGCTCCTGAGAACCAGCCTGCCATTTGGAGTCACGGGTAACCAATGGGTTGCAGTAAAAGGAACAGCTTTGCTCTGGGAGGCTCTTCCTTAACCCTCCTTTTATTTAAAGGCATTGTTATTATGCTCTTAAGCATTACCTGCAACCCCTTGTGACAGGTGTCCTGGGCTGCCTTGGCTGTGAGTCAGGACTCTTGGTACACCAGGTCACATTCTGAAGGTGACTGCCTGGCTGGAGGAGCTGCTCTGATCTCAGACATCTCCCTCCTTTTGATCCCAATCAGCTCATGACCCAGATCAAGTCCCCTGGTCAGTTTGGGGGCTGCCAAGGACCCACAGAGGTTTCATCTCCTCATGGCCAAACACAGGCACAGCTCGGAGCTGGGAAGGATCAGAGCGGAATTCCCTGGCTCAGCCAACTTCTTCTGTTTTCACATTTTTGAATGTGTCATAAGGAAACCTGCAGGACTCCTACAGGGTGGAAGACAGGTTTTATTTTGAAAGACTGAGGGCCTTTTCAGTCCTTTCTCTGTTCCTGCCCCCTCTGAATCATTCACTGGTGAGCAGGTTTTATTCACTTTGAGAGGTGATCACCGGAAAAATTGGAAAGCTTCATTCAGATGGTTATTCTGCCCCTGGGAGCTAATGTATTAAATCACTGCCAGTGTCCCAGGGCCCCCTCAGGGAAGTGGCCAGCACTGGCCAGGGACTCTCACTACCAGCCTTGTCTCTTCCAGAGTGGCCCAAGTGTCTTTGGCTCCAGCCACACTGAGCACCTCCTTGCCACCTTCGCTGTCTCCAGGGCTTTCCCTCTCTCCCTCAGCTGCAGAATGCCCACCTATTCCTTAAGAAATCTTGAAGATATAGCGGTAGGCAGAGAGTTCACAAACAAAAACCAAGCTGCGTGGGAAATACTTCAAAGAGTCAACAGCTGGGATCTCATCTTACTGAAAAGTTTTTGCACATCAAAAGAAAGCACCAACAGAGTAAAAAGAAAACCCACAAATTGGGGGAAAAAAAATCAGCCAACTGTCCCTCAGATAAAGAACTTCTATCTAGAACATATAAAGAATTTTTAAAAAGCAGGCCCCCTAAATTCAAAGACCCAGTCAAAAATGGACATCTGAGATGAACACACACTTGTCAGATGAAGAAATACAAATGGCAAATACATATACGGGCAAATGTTCACCATCATAGTCATCTGAGAGATGCAAATTACAACAATGCTGAGGCTCCATCTCAATCCAGAAAGAATGGCTGTCATCAAGAAATCAACCAATAACAAATTCTGGAAAAAAGAACCCTTCTCCACTGTTGGTGGGAGTGTAGACTGGTAAAACCATCCCTGGAAATCACTGTGGAGATTCCTCAAAAAACTAAGATTAGAGGTCCCACTCAACTCAGCTATTCCCCTTCTGGGTATTTTTCCAGAAGAACTGAAAACATCATACCACAGCAATGTATGTGCACCCATGTTTATAGCAGCACAATTTGCCCATAGCTAAATCTTGGAGACAACCCAAATGACCATCAGCTGAGGAATGGATAAAAAGATGTAGCATTTTTATACAATGGAGTACTACTAAGCTATAAAGAAAGATAAACTTGAGGCTTGTATAGGTAAATGGATGCAACTAGAGACCATACTTATAAGTGAAATAAATCAGACCTGCATGTGTAAACATCATATTGTCTCCCTAATTTAAGGAACTGAAAGAGTAAATAAAATCCAAAAGATGCAGTAGATATTGTGAAAGGGAAAGAAACTGCCCAAAAGGAAAGAACAACTGGGATGAGAGAAAAAAGAAAAGAAAGGGGCTGGGGATATAGCTCAGTGGAATAAGCGCTTGCCTAGCAAGCGCAGGGTCCTGAGTTCGATCCCCAGTACCGCAAAAAAAAAAAAAAAAAAAAGAAAAGAAAGAAAGAAGGAAGGGGAATATAGATGGATAGACAGACATGATAGCTAAGATAATTGTACTATTAATTTCTATTGGTTTATTGAAAGGAACAGTTTATGCTTATGTTTTGACCAATTTTACATACGCATTTCTGGTAATCTGAACAACTGCTTTGAAGGCAACAATATGCAGTGTAGCAACCATTGTTGAATTCCTATCATCTCATTTTTTTGAAATTCCGTATCATTTCTAGTGTTTATTATTTTTTTATTCTCTTTAAAATAAGAAAAAAGAATCCGTTCAGGAAGATCTGCTCTGTGCCCCTCCCCCCTTATCTCTTTTCCTGCCCACAACACTTCTTAGATTTCACCAATAACTCTCAACATCCAATGCAAAGCACCCCTGGAGTTAGGTCTGCTGGCATTTCTTACTCAATGCCCAGGACAGTATCTGGCTTACAAAAATTTACAAGCACCTGTTGCTTGAATAATGGAATCCTCCCTCCTCTGTAAGCAGAAAATCATCATCACAGGACTCAAAAAGATTGGGTCAAGGTCACCAGGTAAAACATTATGGGCAGCAGGATGAGAACTTGGGACCTCTGGTTTCTGGGTGGGGCTCCACTGCCCCATCAGCATCAGCAGATTTTCAGGGCATCCAGAGATCAGAAGTCAACCCATTTTTGGCTCCTTGCCCTTCATTCCTTAGGAAAGGCTGGTCCAAAGGGCTTGCAAATTCTTAGTATTGTGGTAATTAAAAACAATCCAATGAAGCTGGAGGCCCCGTCATGCAAACAAGGAAAACAGCTGGAATTGGCTTCCTGCTCTCAGGCAATGCCACCACAATTAAGGCTTGTGATTAATCAATTCTCTCTGCTTTCTGTGCAGGCAGCATGTGACAATCACTGCACCCCTGGGGCAGGGAGCCAGCAACAGGGAGCCAGGCAGACATGGGACTGAACACCGTTGGACAGAGTCCTTGGGCTACACACAGGAAAATCTCAGCACATGCACACAGAAGATATAAAAACACTTAGCAGAAGTCAGAGTGAAGGTTGGGGTGGGCAGGTGATGGTGACGGTATTCCTGAAGATCAGATGGAGGCCTCAGAAAAGGTTTAGGGGAGCCTTAGAAAGTTGAGTTGGAGCTGGATAAAGAGACAGCTTCACCTACGGTAGGGAGGAAGAGTGGGGCATTCATATAGCCATTTACTATATAAGCAGGCAGAAAGAAGCTCTGTGAGCAGAAGCCCCAAACTTCCGCGTGCAGGGTGTATCAGCTCACCTGGAGGGTGCTATGCTGCACCACAGTATTACTGCAGCCAGAGAGCCCCGTGGGGTCTCAGGATTAGCACTGTGAATATAAGAGATGCTGATGCCGGCCATCCCAGGACCTGAGAATCACCAGCGCTGAGGAATCAAACTGAGTTTCCCTAAGACATGGGACCATGGGAGTCTGAGGCCAATGTGGCCACCTCAAAAGCTGGGTCTTGAGAAAAAACACCACTGCTTATCTTCAGTGGCCTCTCTCTCTGGGAGCTGCCAAAGCAGAGCATGAAATGGTGCTTGCAAAGTGACCAGCAGTGCCTGGTGCCATTAGTAATCAGTCAAAGTTTAGCGCACTGGATAATTATTGATGGTTATTACCAACTGCATCAGCTTGCAACAGTAGTTTGTGACTGTGGCTTGGGAGATTATGGCATGATTCCTGGCCCTTGCTGAGGCATCCCTCTCGTCCACAGTTAGTGGCTCAGGAAAGAATGTGAGCCTCTCTCTCAAGCCTGTACCTCAGCCAGGGAGAGCTCTAAGCCCGGAGGAGAAACCTGTGCACACTTCCTACCAGGCTCCCAGGGTGTTGACTGGGGGTTACCAGGATCCGCTCATACTTGGCAGGATGCAGAAGCAGTGGGGAAGGGTCATCCCACAGAAAGCAACAGCCAACCCACCTCTCCTACAGCAGGTGTCACCAGTGGCAACTCCAGGGAGGGAAGTGTCCTCTTCATCCCACACTTTAGAAAGTCCACTGGGTATCCCCTTGAGCTGATTCACAGTAGCATATCCTGCAGCAGGAAACCAGTATTCACTTTCTGTGGCCACTAGCTCAGTCTTGGCAGGTTGCCCCCCTGAGCTGGTTCTCTCAGCCCCAGCCCAGCCCCACGCAGCTTGGTCTCTGGGCTCTTTCTCTTACCCCCAGCCAACCCGAGCGTGCCAGCGTCAAGAAAGGGAGGTGTTTCTTTAGGGAGTATTTGTACAGTGCAGGGAGAGTGAGTTGTGGAGGCTGGGCTCAGGGCTGTGATATGAGACACTGTGGAAAGTAGTGGGTATGAGGCACACATACATCCAACTCCCAGAGCCTGGCTCAAGCCTCTCCTGGGGCTGAGGAGGCAGCTGCGCTTTTCTAGGGTGTTTCTTCAGGTGGTATGACACTGAGGAGGCCCAGATGGTACCTGCATCTTTTTGGATGCTACACAATGTTCCTAAGTCCCTGGGAATTTTATAGGGAAGTCACTGGGCAGAGAACACATTCTTTCCGTTCTTCATTCCAGCTTGCTCCTGTGACATCTTCTTGAAGAAAGTTTCGTGCTTATTTTCTCTAAGGCCAGAAATCTGTTACATCTGGTTATAATCTCTCCCAGAGCCAAGCCCCATGTCCGCTGGTCCTCACGTCCAGCCACTGGACCCGAGGTAGGAGGTGTGGCCAGGTCAGGGAGCACCGCATCCTGCTGCCCTCAGGAGTATCCCACAAAGGGTCCCTTTGTGCAGCGCCCCTCCCCAACCTAGGAGCCTTACTGATGTCATGATGGAGATGTGGAGGGGTGGGTGACCATGGGGTGGAGGGAGGGTGACATGGGCCCAGAGGATCACAAATGCAGCTGAGAAGGTGGCTCAAAATAGCTCGTGGAGAACAGACTTCTGCTTGACAGGCTGACAAGGCTGTGCCTGGAGCCAAACGCTCCTCTTTGAATGCTCTGTCTCCTTCTAATTATGGATCTGTCAGGAGGAAGAGAAGCCAGCGCCTGCCCGACCCCCATGACCCCTTCACTTAACGTGGAAATGTGGAAGTAAAGCTCAGTCCCCATTAGCAGGGTCAGAGCCTAAAGGAAAATGTGCTGCCAGGCCAAAAGTGGGAAGACAATTCAAAGGCGCCTCTCTGTCCCTGTGCCACCCCGCCCCTTCCATGGTCACTGGAAGTCTGCCCAGTGCCTCCCGTTGCTGGTTTCCCCCAGGTGGTGGGAGAGCTCACTGGGGTTCCCGTCATGGCAGGCGTCCCTGTGTTCCCAGAGCCCAGTCAGAAGAGCTGGGATCCACTGCTCCTCTAGAGGTGAGTGAGGAAGCTGGTAGACAGAAGAGTTGCTGGAAATCTCGAAGCTATCAGGGACCGGCTTCATGTCCCTCTGTGCAGAATGAAATGGGCAAGGTACTCTGATCTCTTTTTAAAAGACTTGTTAACTTACATGTAGCAATACATAGGATTTAAATTCAGTGTAATTTGATAAGCAAGCAATGCAGAATTAGAGTTTTACCTTTTTCAAAGAGTACTATATTTGCATATGTGTCCACAAACCTATAAGGAGCAGGCCTTCTGTACAGGTGAGTGAGTGTCACACCCTCGTAAGTGCAGGTTGGAAGGGTGAAATGCATTCAGAGAGGGTCAAATTTTCCAGGCAAGCAGGGTGCATAGGACCTCATTCTAGAAAAATTTACCACTTCAGAACATGTGGGGGTAGGGCTGAGAATGGAAAGTCAAGAGAATTTGATGATGCATGATTATGACCACCCTGTGTCTTCAGCTAAGAATTTAACATACATATATGCATATAGGTATATAGTACCTACATATATGTAAAGATTTATATATGTATATACATCTTTAACTTGCACAATTGTCTTACTCTAATTGTCAGAATGCAACTTTCCCCCAAAAGTGTCAAACTGTGAGATGCTCTAGGTAGACCCCAGGGGCCATCTTTGGATGGTGGATTTAGAATCTGGATTTTTTTTTTTTTGGTACAGGGAATCGAACTCATGACCTCAGCCTTGCCAGGTAAGCACTTATGCCACTGAGCTACATCCCTGGCCCTAGACCCCGGACTTCACTCCATCCTGCCACAAAACTCCATGGAGGCCTCTGCCCCAGCCCTGGGCACAGACGCTGCAGAGAACAGCATCAACGTGACCCTTGCCTCCAGGGAGCTACGTTCTCAGGCAGGAAACAGACAATAAACAAGCAGCTGCAATTTCAGGTTGTATTATAAAGAAAAATGGAGCCAGGCGAAGGGACAGGGTGTGTTGAAGAAGGGGGGCGTCAGTGTTGGGAGAGTCAGGGAAGGCCTCTCTGAGCAGGGGCAGTATTTGAGAATGAGGCCTGCCAGCAGTGAGGGCGGTCACCTAACATGCTGGGAACGTATCCAGGGGACACAGCAGTCCTGAGGCAGAGGGCGGGCTTGGAGGTGCAGCAGGAAAGACTAGGCAGGGGACGTGGACAATGGGGTCATTGTCACATGGCCATGGGACATGGGGGCCAGTAGCATCCAACTCCCAAGTGTATTAGTCTGTTATCCAGAGAAGCTGAAACAATATATATGCTTTTATAGCTATACACACACACACACACACACACACACACACACACACACACATATATTTCAATGTGTATGTATGCATGTATGAACTATTGGTACATGCTCATATATACATAGACATTTATCATAAAAATTATTCTATGTCATTATGGAGGCCAAGAAACCCCCAAATCTGCCCTGGCAAGCTGGGGGAACGAAGGAAGTTTTAGCTGAGTCCAAGCATGAAGGCAGGACAAGACCAGTGTCCCTCCTGAAAACAGTCAGACAGAGAGGAGGAATTCTCCCTTCCCCTCCCTTTTTGCTCTATTCAGGCCATCAGTGAATTGGACGATCCCCACCCACATCTGTTTTACTCATGCACATGCTGATCCCATACAGAAACACCCTTACAAACACCCAGAATAACTTCGAACAAGTACCTGAGCACCTGTGACCAGCCAAATTGACATAAAATTAACTACCACAAAAGATGATTCGTGACCAAGTGTGGTGGTATGCACACATATTTAATGCCAGCATTTGAGAGGCTAAGGCAGGAGGATCACTTTGAGTTCTAGGCTACCTGGCTACATAATGAGACTCTGTCTCAAAAAAAAAAAAAAAAGAAAATGTGTTTCACTTCAAAGTCTGTAAAAGAAAAGAGAAATGGGCAGGGGAGGCAGAAAGGACTGCTGGTCCTCAAAGTCAGCTTCTAGGGCATCCGCTGCCACCAAGCCTTGAACTGGAGCCCCTCATGGCCCATGTCCACCCCTCCCCTTTTCCGTGACTGTGTATAACATCCAAGCATGACCTGCAGGGCTTAGTTGTAATTCTTTCCTAGGGCTGCTAGGACAAAGGACCTTGAACTGGGTGATTTGAAACATTAGAAATTTTTTTTTCTGTGTTACAATTCTGGGGGCTAGAAATGTGAAGCCAAGGTATAGGCGGAGCTATGCCCCCTGATTCTGGGGGCAGTGCAACCTCTCATTGGCCTTCCCTGACTTCTGGTGTCCACCAGCTGTCCCTGGCGCTTGTGGCTTGTATCCGCATCACTCCAATGTGTGCCTCCATTTGCACAAGGCGTCTTCCTCTTCAGAGGCCAGTAACCTTGAACTAGGTCCCACCCGAATAGCCTCATCCTTCTCGACTACGCCTGCAAAGGTCCTACTTCCAAAGAGTCATGTTCACAGGCACTGCGTTAGGGCTTCTTAGCAACTTGAGGAACACCATTCAACCAACAACACATGTCTTCCTGACCTTCCCTCAGGAGCCAGAGAAACATCCACAGGGTCCAGGGTTATTAAATAGCAAGAACTTCACTGTTCTCTTTCAGGTATTAACAAACCCACTGACTGTAGATGACCAGGCACCTGGAAACATCTCAGAAGTTATGAAGCATGCTTGTGCACACTTGCAGTCCATGGGGAGTGTTAGACACCTTAGAGGCCACTTGGAGAAACTGGCGGTTAAGCTAGAACCAGAGTGACCTTTGCTTTCTTCAGCTCCTGGGTGGAGCTGAGAGTTACAGGGCCAGTTTAAGAACCCTGGAGGTGAAGGCAGGTGGGACAGGTGTCTGACTTCCTGCACAAAATGATTTTGGCAATTTTCCAGTCAGGGGACCCTGGCAGAGTTCCAGCTGAAGAAGCAGAGGCTGGTGTCTGTGTTATGCTCTGTTAGTGGTGGTGCGGTGGTGGGAGGGTGATTTTTTTTTTTTTTTTTTTTTTTTTGCGGTACTGGGGATCGAACTCAGGACCCTGCGCTTGCTAGGCAGGCGCTTATTCCACTGAGCTATATCCCCAGCCCCGAAATGTTGATTTTTATCTTCAGAGGAACGTAAGAAAGACCCATGAAGTAGACTCTGCTCCCTGTCACTTGGCATTCAGACCTCTTTCCAGGAATCTCAAATGCCTCTATTTTGGCAAAATTCAGTTCTCCTCTATAGACTCATGTTCCTACCACCCTACTTTACCTAGAGAATCCTTCCAGAATAAACTGGCTTCAGGCATGCCTCCCATTCACCCTGCAGAAGGCTGTTTATTTTGCAAAATGACTTTAAACTTATCTAAAGGGGCTGTCCAATTTGCAGCGCTTTTAATAGCCAAGTCTCACTCCTTTCCCAGTGCAAAGAAGAAAGATTTATTTTGGCAAGTTTATCCTAAGTAAATTTTGGATATCTTGGTTTTACATTTTAACGAGAAACAAGCACTTTATAATAACTGCTCAGATTAAACTCCAACATACTCTCAAACCATTAACCTGAAGGAATTGTAACGATAAATTAAACATATTAATGAAGCTGTGCTACAAGCTCAAAATTTGTTAGGTAAATTGTAGCATTATTAACAACCAACTTGACTTATCACAATCTATCACTGAGGGGAAATGAAGTAAAGCAGTCATTACTTGATGCAATAAAAATAGAATAAATAAAAACATAAATGATTGTTATCAAGAAATGCAAATTTGCTAAGAACATTTTCAGAGGGGTGTCAGACCTGAGAATTTTTAACCCCTTTTTCTCTCGCTTTCCCCCTTGACCCCTCTCTGTTTTCCCCTCTTTCTTTTCTCCTCCTTGTCCCTTTCCATCCACTTCCTTCACGCTCCCCTTGGAAGACTCATAGCATCTTGCTTGGTACCTTGCTAGTCCATGTCCCTGTCTGCAATTCTCTATTCACTTTTAAGAGAGAAATTCATTTTTGGAATTATTGCGGATCTCTCCAGGGCCTTTGTTACACATTGTTTGCCTATCTGGTTATTTTAGTGGGGCTCAGCACAGTCCCAGCTCCACCCCAGTGCTGAGGCAGATGTTAGGGTTGTTTACATCTGAGTTAGTTTGTACCTTGTGGAGAATCACACATGGTATGCTTGGGGGAGCCATGGCCATATAAAGCCCTTCTTCCACAGAGGTTGGTGTATGTGTACTATAGCCACACAGATATTGAAGCATAATTAATAATAGTAATTATAATTAATAATAATTGCAACCTGTGTGTCTTCCCAGCATGAGAGATTGGCAGATGATATCACAGATTTCTCAATCTTGGGTTCAGATCTTTTGTAAAGTCTGGAAAAATGGTCACAGTCTAAGTATAGTACCCACTCTAGAGGCCTAGCAGGGGCATATTCCCCCATGGCCCAGGAAGGTCCCACTAGAAAGGTAGCTGGGACAGTGACACTCTAGTCAGCAGAGCCTTTCGGTAGCATGGGGACTCAGTAGACCTGCTGTGGAGGGAGATTCTTCCTTAAGTGGTCCAGAGGGGTCTCAGATGGGTCCAGGTCAGGCCTCTGGGTTTGGAGATTTGCTATTGAAAGCTTTGTTCTTACTGCCCCCCAGGCCTTGAGGTGATAATGCCTAAACTCTCAGGTCATTCTAAGAGTCAGAGAGGATGCCTGTGCAGTCCAGTTTGTCAAACTAAGATATAATGGACCATATAGTACCATGGTCATTATTGCTGCTCATCAGCATGCCCACATCTTTATGTTGTGTGAAGTACTAAGTAAATAGTAGCTATTCCTAAGTAAATAGTAGCTATTCCTATCAACTCTTCTCCTCTCCCACCAAGCATAGGTAAATTTGGACAAACCCCTGATCTAGGAGCTGGGTGATCAAAGAGGAAGGAACATAGGAACAGAAGAGAGGAAGGCAGGCCACTGAATATGGAGATACTTTCATGCTGTCTCCCGCTGGACTGAGCATCTCAGTCTGTGGGACTGGGCAATGTGACCTACTTTGTGGGAGCATGAGAAGCCAATAGCTGGAGTAGGGGGTCGCTCAGAGTCCTGGAAGCATAACCAGTGCCAACCAGGTATACTAAGGAGCACTGCAGTGGCCACGGTCCCCAAGCCCTGGAGCCTTCTCCTGACCTGAGCTTTGTGTGTGTACCAGGGCAGCATCCATCCACTGGTTCCATGAATCATGCACTGGCTCCCAGCAGGGTGTGTGTGCAGGTTATTTACAGCCAGGTGAGAGTGAGAGGGAAGAAGCGCTGGACAAGGTGAACTCCTGGGAAGCACAGCTCGATGGCCAGCTGAGTTATGAGGCTCTTCTTCCACACATCTCTTCCCTCCATGAATTTCCATTATGTTTCTAGTATATTTCATCAGTGCCAGAGGAGAATGCACCAATATAAATGGGTCCCCTCCCTGAACCTGTATTTCTGATTCTCAGGACTCTCTGGTTTACATTGTCTGGAGGGGACCCCAGCACAATAAGAGATCAATTGTCTTGTGTAATCTGAATAGATCTATCACTCATAGGAAGCTGGACTTCGGGATCACAGTATGTATGGATTTGTGATGTCCTGTTCTTTCTGAGCATCTTGGCTTGTTTCAGAGTAGCACAACAATCTTTTAACCCCCAAAGTAAAATAAATCATAATAGTTTAAAAATGTATATGGCACAGGAGCTACTCATGAGGAGGGGACAAATGAATGTATCCTCTAAGTGGAGCAAAAGCGGCAAAATGACTCAGGTCTCCCAAGGACAGGCACTGTTTGGGTTTTGAGGCTGGAAAGTGGTGACCCTGAGAGGCTGAAATGGCATGAGAGCCACTCACTTGGAGGAAGCAGGGGTTCAGGAGGCTCGGCTATGCTGCCTTCTTGCTGTGCGATATACACATACCTTGTTCCCTAATGCAACATCCAGGAGGATGGAGATAAATCAATCAGACCTTTTAGGGATACAAAACTGAAGCCTTTGTCTGCTAATACTGTCTCAGACAAAAGCACCTGCCTGCAAAGACATCCAGATTCCTCTCATATGTTCTTTGTGCAGCCCTTCTCCTCGCTGTTTCTTTTGATTGCATTCTTTCCCACAATGATACTACTATGATTGTGCCCAACTCAGTGACTGGGATAAAACAGGCATGGAAACAGGGCTGACTTGCTCAGACCCTCTGCCGCTTGCCACCTTCTTCCAGGAGTAGAGTTCTGGGGCTTCCTCTGCCCCCTTCCCCCCAACATGGCTTTCTTTCCTCTGTGTGCTCAAGCAGGACAGTCCCTGGAGACTTGGGACTGTCCAGGGAGACCAGCCTCCTGCACACCGCCCTTGCCCCCAGCTTGACGACTGCACCTTGGTTCTCTTTTGAGGGCTCTGTGCTCCTCCCCACCCCCAGCCACTGAAATATCTTTAAAATCTTAACTTGAATGTTCACCAGACTCCAACACCTGTCCCCCAGGGCTGCCTCCTGTCTGTCTATCTGCCCACCTGCAGGTCTGTCTGCTCATGTGCGCCAGCACAGCAAATGCACAGGCACCATCTCAGCTCCGCACTGCTTGGACAAGCCCTTCCAGAGGACGAGCAATGTGCAGAGCAAATGCCAAGGGTGAGCCACTGTCCGCTGTTCTTGAGAGTTGCTCGTTCCCCGGGTCAGGGAATGTGTACAGAGACTGTCACAGTTGGCCCAGTGAGCATCCAAGAGGTTGTCACTGGCATCTTCCTGGGAATTGGACCATGATTTCTTTTTTTAAAGCCTGCCTAGAACTCAGACACGCTAGGGTAACTGTAGATCTTACGTTTGCATACACCCTGGGTTTGACATCCTTGCCTTCAGCAGCTTGGCAGATAGAAAAATAACAGTTTGTTTTGTGTGTGATCAGAGTTAACTTAACCAACTCCTGTCAGGCTCTCCTCTTTGTCAAGACAAAGAGCTGGAGGGAGGCAAGAGCATCACAGGCACATATGAGGGGGCAGCCAGGTGAGGAGAGACAGTGAGAGGGAGGGAAGCGCTGGAGAAAATCTAGGGAGCATGGAGCGGGTGGAGGCATGACTTCCTCCCACTGCTCGAGAAAAGCTGTAGGGAAGGGTCACCAGGGAAGGCGTGCCAGAAATTGAGCGCAGAACAAGGAGACTTTGGCAACAAGTGATACATCCTGTTTTCTGGCACTTGCCCAGAACACTCCCATTCTCCCTGCTCCTGCAACAGTTGTTTCAAACTTAAGAAAGCATCCCGACCACAGAAGGGCTTACTAAATGCAGGCAGTGGGCTCCATCTCTTAAGGTTCTGACCCAGAGGTCTGGGGGACTGACATTCCTAGCAAGTTTCCAGACGCTGCAGGACAAGAGCCCACACTCTGAGACCCACTGCACAGGGGTGCCCCCAGCTGGGCTGCCTAACCTCCTCTTAGCCAGGAAGTCCCAACAGCTGCGCCTCAGCAGCTTTCATACCACAGCCACCAAAAGAAGCACCTTTGTTCAATCAAAAAGGCAATTTCGTACCTGGGGAAGGACATCTCAATCCCCCCCCTGCTCTCCTTTCTCCAGGCAGGAGGTGAGAAGCGAACGCAGCCTTTTTGGCTCATGGGACGTTGTGGGGTGAATCACATTTTCCTAAAAGAAATGTTGAAATCCTAACTTCTGGTACCTGACAGTGGGACCTGACTTGGGTGTAGAATCTTTGCAGATGGAATCAAATTAAAATGAAGTCACAATGGATTAGGATGACTTTGTAAGAGAAAGAAAAGAGAAACTTAGACAAAGGCACAGGGAAGGCGCCATGTGAAAACGGGGGCAGAGGTTCGAAGGATGCTGCCACAAGCCGAAGAACACCAAGGATTATCAGCAGCTGCCAGAGGCTAGGAAAAGGCACTCTTCCCTGGGGTCTTAGTGTGGTCCTGTTCATGCCTTGACTTCCGACTTCTAACTTCCAGCACCGTGAGAGAATAAATTTCTGTTGTTTTAAGCTACCCAGTTGTGGCAGTCCTAGCCATCAGGTCTTTGGGGTTTTGTTGTACTGGTGGCTTAGAAGGATCACATGACCACCTCAGGAGGACCTCATGTTGTGCTGTTTTTTGAGTGAGATGCCCTGTTCCCCAAGCTTATCATGGGTATAGCCTCATGTCATTTGACTGTGGAAACTTCCAGCGAGGCAGACAGTCACAGGTAGCTGGGAAGGAGGGACGTGAAAGCAGGTTAGGATGACAGCTCTGGCAATGTGATCTTAATGCAAATTAAACTCAGTAACCCCAGAACTCCAGGAAATTGGCATAAACAGAAAAGTGGCCACTTAAGATTGTGGAGCTGAAGCTTCAAGATGGAGTAGGACAGTGATGATACTGTTGAAGGGGGGAACCAGGTACAGGGAACTACAAATTGGATGAGGCCTGAGAACAGGCATAGGAGAGGCCCTCTTCACAGTACTCAGGTAGCATCTTTTGCCGTTTCTCAGTCTGAGGTTCCTTGGGTGCCACATGCCAGTCACTTTCTATGAAATGCAAGTTCCTGGGTCCCAACTCAGCTCTGCTGATGGAGAACTAGAGTGGACAGGGCCTGGGAAAATGCATTTGCACAAACTCCACGGGCAGATTTAGTGCCTGCATTTGAAAACCACACTGCAGATGCTTCACAAATGTTGACAGGCTTCCCCCTTTCCGGGTAAAATTAGGAGAGAGAGGGATAAAACAGAGTAGGACAAAGGCCAGGGAGTTTGGGAGGAGGCTGGACAGCTCTCCTCCAGACCGTCTTGCCCAGGCCTCTTCCGGGACCATCCTGGGGTGCATGTGCCCACGCCTTCCCTCAGTCCCACAGTTGGACCAGTTCTGACTGGTAGTGTAGGGCCAAGTGTCACCCGACTGGAGTCACTGGCCTGTCGCAGCTCTGCCACCTACTGGCAGAAGAAGGAGAAGCAATATTCCATGTAGCGTCCACACTGGTTAAAGAGCAGATTCAGAAAACACAGACAGACAGACACACACACACACACACACACACACACACACACACAGAAGTGCATGCGCGCATGCACACACACCTAGTTATACACACCCCACTGAGCAGGCCCCTCTGGACCAGGGTAGCCTGAGGCAGCAGCTGTGATCACCTGTTTTTACAAGTTCAAATACATTAGATTTCTGCCATGGGGACAGATGAGGTTAGCGAGGGGAAGAAGAAAAAAGGAAAGCAAAGCACATGATGATAAACTGAGGCTCTGAAGAGCCTTCTCGTCTTCCTTTTTATTTTCTGGTCAAGAACACGAGAGAGACAAATGGCAGGGAGAGCAGTGGAAACCCTCCTTCCGCAGGGGTGGGGAAAGACAGTGCACTGATGTGATGGCCTTCCTTGAACCTCTCTACCTCTTGGGTTTTCTGCCTCAGTTTCCCTTTCAGTGAGTAGGTGGGGCTGCCAGCAGTGTAAGCCCAAGTGTAACATCTGGTGCTCGGAAGGAAGGGAGTGGTGTACCTGCCTGGCTGGGAAAGGCTCCAGCCCCCCAGGACTGTTCCGACATCACCCCACAGACACACCTGCCACCTTCTCCACCCACCTGCAAGCCCACTTGTGTGCAAATGAACTTCTGACTTCATCTTGCCTCCACCATGACCTTATGTCACAGCCACTCAGGCTTGAGTTTCACTGACTGGGTTATCTCAGGTCTTTGGGGAAAACAGAACACAGTCTTCACTGGGAATCAGATTCTCCTCTGCGAGAATCTCTCTGGCCGGCATCCTCGGCTGCCTGCCCCTCTCTGCTGCCTCTTTCTTACTCTCCACTGCCTGCTCTGGGCTCTCTTCCCTACAACTTTCTGAAGCTCCTGGGGCTGTGTAACCTGAGCCAGATGAGAGAGGGAACAAGCTTGGAGTGTCCCTGAAGCAGGTGTTCAGGCAATGCGGTCCTGTCTTTTGCAATGCTGCCCTACTTTGCTCTTGCCACACTTGATCACTGTGAAAGGGCAAGCAATAGACTTTGAATCACAGAAAAAAAGCTATCCAGGAAGGCACTGGATCCAGCTCTACTGGTTCACAGATCAGTAGATCCAATGCAGGCAAGTCTAACCTCATTCAATCCAATCCAGTCCAATCTGCTCCAGCCCAACTGGATCCAGTTCAAACCAGCCCAACTTAATCCAACCCAATCTGACCAACTCAAATCAAACCTAATCCAATCCAAGCTAATCTAATCCAATCCAATCCAAACCAATTAAAACCAATCCAATCCAATTAAACCCAACCCAATTAAATCCAACACAATACAATATAAAAATGTAAGCACAAGCAACAAGCAATTGTATAGCACACCAGTTAATCAACTTACTCAGAACTGGTAGAACTGCGGAGATGCATACTTGAGTAGTGGGGTTTCCTACTCACCTCTGTCCCCAGCTCCTTGCATCAGGGCTGTTAAGAGGAAATGAATGTTATGACAACATGGTACAGGCAGCAGGCTCAAAGTGGAGCTACAGTTGTCAGATGAATTTGATCATTAAACACTCAAGCTTTTGTTCCTCATCTTTTGGAGGCCTGTGTCCTAAAGACTTTATATACCTAGCTCATAACACAGCTGCAAGGACACATTGACATAATATACACTTTGCAAAGTCTGAAGTGCTAACCTCCTGCTAGTTGAGTGAATGGAGTGTATTTTAATGTCTCTGCCTTGAATGTTCTGAGACTTTAAGTTCCCTACTCCATATCAGCACAGTCAAGGAGTGCTAAAACAAAGCCCCATCCCTGAATCCAGCGTTCCAAGAATCTACAATTGATCAATTCTGTTTACATTAATAATGTTAGTATTTTCCAAAGTTCCAGTCAGGGAGCTTGCTGCAAAGAAATGTGTTATCCCCTGAAGCCAAACACCAAGGTTGATGCCAAGAAAATTGGGTGAATGTGGGCAATCCCATATGTGGATGATCCCAATAGAGGATAGTTCAATTTAGGATTCTTCAATTTTATGATAGTATGAAAGTGACACACACTCAGTAGAATCCACCCTTCAAATTTTGAATTTTTATCTGTCCCTAGGCTACAGATGTCCAGTATGATCCTCTTATGAGGCTGGACAGCAGTAGCCAAGCCACAGCTCCCAGGTAGTCACTTGATCCCAACAGGAATCAACCGTTACTCCTGAGGGCATTTCTGTTGCTAAACTATGGGATTGAGTAGGTTAGGTATTCAATGCATTCCATCTTATGACATTTTCAATTTATGATGGATTTAATCAGTTCATAACCCTATCGTAAGTCAAAGAGCACCTGTAATAACCTCCCAAAACATAGTAGGTAGACTCGTGATGGGGGAGTAGTGCTTTGTATGTGAATTATTTGAGATAGTAAGTAGGGGCTCATCTTTGTTGAAGGAATAACAGTGCTTATCTTCAGGAGTCTAATAGCAGCTTCTCTAAGTTGAGAGGGGGTAAGGATTATATATTATCTCCATTCTACAAAGGTTAGGTCTATCTGTTGCCACCTTTGAAACATACAACAATTCCCCTTGAGCTACAGATCACAGCCCAGTGCTTAGAAGAACATTCAAGGGACTCTTGTGCTTGCATCCAACTTGCTACCCCAGGGTTCCTCTTGCCCTGTCCTTGAAAGCCACATGCCCTGACTGTATCCAAGCACTCTCCATGGTACATATAGCACATTGCTTCATCTGCCCTGGCCCTGCCTGCCCAGGACATCAGCTTCTTCTTTTAAAAAGCAGCTCACAGCTGCAACAAGAGGATCACCAAGTTCAAGTCCAATGTGATTAACTTAGCAACTTAGAGACTGCTCTCTAAATAAAAAGAAATTTTAAAGGACTGAGAATGCAGCTCAGTGTGATGGCCCTGGGTTCAATCTCCAGTACTGCAGAAACAACAATCAGCTCAATTTTCCCCCTTCTGTGAAGCATCTTCCTCCAAATTAGCCATTACTCCCCTTCGTAGCCACATGCAGCCTGCCACCTGTGTGCATGCCACTCCGGAGGAGCTTGGGATAGGGCAGGGTATTTGGCAAAAGAGCTGGTCAAAAATTTTGAATCCACCCTTGCTAGCTATGTCTGGCTTTGGATGTGTCATTTGGCCTCTGTGACTCTTAAGTTTATTTATAAATGGAACACAAAAATAACTATCCTCCTTACCTCACCAGGATTGTGGCTCACTTACTAATCCAACCAATGTTTACTGTGTACTCCCTGGGTTTGGTGTGAAGTAAATAGAAAAGAAATGTGGAATTGTTGTCTGAATTGTGTGGCAAACCTTAATTGTATTAGACAAGAAGGCCTCGAGGCTGGGAACCAGCCAATTTCCATTTGAATCTTCTGAATCTCTGAGCAAGATTTTACGCAGTGGGTGCTCAGTTGATGTTCAGTGATGGACGACCCGGAGGAAATGATATTCCCAGAGGCCAATGTGAGAACGCCCCTACTCCTGTGCTTCCGAGGTCTCAGAAGAGAAATGTTTCCCACCTCCCAGGCCCTCCCACCTGCTCATTTTAGGTGCCAAATGGAAAAGTCAAGGAAGTGATGGTTATAGAGGAAGAGAATACAATATCCCATCGGACAAATGACCTGCTTAGGGGGTAGAGGATAAGATAATCCTGAAATATCTGATACCTTATTTATGCAGTGTCTGAATGAAAAGTACTCGCAGCCTACTGGAGGCTGAGGAAATAATTACTTGCTTAGAAATTGAGGAGGAGGCTAAATGAGATGAGACAATTTTGTTGCAGGCTTTTCTGTGTCTCTATTGGTAACACACCAAGTTGACCTGATCAGAGTCCTGCTGGGTAAAGGAGGAACAAAGTTGTTCCCATCAGGCCTTTCCCCTGGCCTGCCTTGAGGGTGGGAGTTTCAAGTGGTTGGAAGACCAGTTAACAGACTGCAGCATGCAGACCAAGAGGCAAGAGGGTCTGGCCCAGGACCAGTCTTGTGATGTCAAAGCTCAGTGGGGACACTTTTGGAGCCCAAGAAGGTAACAACTACAAAATCTCAGCCTCCCCTGAGGTTCCCCACCTCTCAGGTCCCCACCTGCATTCTGTCTCCCCTATTTCTGTTGCCTCCCTTCTCCCTCCCAGAGTATTATGGTCCACCCTGGACGGCCCTAAGTAGGAGAAGGGAACCAGCGGCCCCTGGTGGTGGGCATTGGCATGTGGCCTACCAGAGGCGCTGGCTGAAGGTGGGAAGTCTCTGGGGAGAATGACCGCGCCACCTGCTTGCTCCATCCTCAGAGTGGGTGTTCTGTGGTCTTAAGCCTAGGTTAGTGCAGGAGATTCTCTGGGATTCTCCTTCCTTTGTTATGATAATTTGTATTTTCAAACTGGTGTTGACTTTGCAAAGAAGTCTCTGAACTAGCCCTCAGCAAAACTATGAGAATCATGTTCCCCAGTGACACTTTTCTTTAGTTCCTGGACAGCTCCCTGCACTCTACCCCATCTCATCATCCTGGCTTCTGTTGTTCATTAAACTTTCACTGGACACACCGTGCCTTCCTGTGATGGAAGAATTGGAGCAAACGACATACATATAATAAATGTGTTTATATATTATGTAATAAATAAACAATAACTGTACATTTGTATTATACATAACAAATGTATAAAAAGTAAATGAATTTATAACTCTAAAGTATAATATAATCTTACATAATTTATATATCAAAACAAATAAATATTAGTATTAATTAATTATATATAGTATATATACTATATCCCTATAGTGTATATATAGTAATATACATAGTATATATATACTATATATATAGTTATTCTAGTTTATATATATGTAGTTATTCTAAAATGCTGCCCAAATAGTAAGATGTATTACTATTAATATGTTAGTATAACATTAACATGTTTTATTAGCATATTGGTGATTGATATTAATAGTCCAAGCCCTGACTCTCATGGATTTGGTGACTTCCTCCCTGGTCTCAGTTTCCACATCTGAAGCATGGGGAGAGACAATTCTCAAAGGAGCAGAAACGGTGGCTGCGGGTTTCGCTCAGTGCCTCCAAGCTGTGAGATCAATAGCGTAATTGCTGTGAAACACATAGTCCTTGGTGATGCCACGTAAATAATTGTAATAACTGTGGCCAGTGATGGAGAAGATGATTTTCCAATAACTTATTCTAAAATTCATTTCCCTACAATTAACTGCACATGCTTCTGGTACCCCATCCAGGCATATAGGGTGATTATTTTCCCCCTGGAGGCATTTCAGCTCTGGTGCCTCCCTACTCTCCTAGGTTGTCCCTCACCAGGGTCAGAGGTCACCTTCTGACTTGAGAAGGATGTCTTCAGGCCCCTCAACTGAGGGTGGGGGCAGACAAAAAGTGGTCAAAAGACCCTTTGTGATATCATAGCCAAACTTCCCCCATCCCTGGGGCCCCCCAGCTGTGTGCATTCCAACTCTGTCTGGTGATGTCATCCTAGGACAGGGATGCCCTTCTCAGCTCTAGAATTCTAAGCCTGAAGAAGGCCCTTCCCTATAGTGTCACTGGGAGCAGATTTTCTGACTGAACCATTCATATGCCTTACCCCAGGCCTCAAGAATTCCTGGGTGTTCATTTATGATAATTTCAAGTGTTTCTGTCCTAGGGTGATTGCAGTTTCAGAAAGTAAGCTATGGGCAATGGCTGTTCTGGGCCAGATGTGCAGGGGGCAGGATAGGGAGAGAAAGTACAAAGCTATACTCAGTGGTCTGTGAGATGGCATTGGGTGAGGGCCACTCCTCCAAGAAGCTGCAGTAACTTGTTGCTGGACAATGATGGACATTCTCACTGTGGCACAAAATAACATCTACTTTTACATGCATTGATGTAACTGCAGGTGTGGAGCCAGAAAACATCAACTATAGTCAAGGACTCCACTTATGTACTTGGGGTGAGGGGTCAGGCATAGCCTCTGTACCTGAGAAGCACAGGGGCAGGCAAGAGGGCAAGTTGAGTGGGCAGCTGGGACCATGGTGAACATCATGCTCATAGTGTGAGTGTGGTGCTGCTGGAGCACAAGGGAGGCATGGAATCCATGCTCCCATGAGAGGGAGACAAGATCTTCAATCCTCAGTGATGCCTGAGCCAAGTCTAAGTAACTGGCAAACATTCCATGTGTTCTTTTGATCTCTCTTTGGCCACACATACTAATTCCCTGGATATCCTAGGAACCAGGATACTTGAGGATCCTGCTATAAGTAAGCAAATTTTGACTCCCTGCTTGTATCAGGGCTTCTCAGGTCTGTAGTATCTCAGGGCAACCCTCAATTGTTCTGCCCACAGCCAATTGGCGCCATTCTGACCAGTGTACTTCATGATGCAGGGTGTATCCTTGGTCCTTAGGATGAGTGTTGAAGGATAGAGGTTCTTTATCCTTACTTGGGGAGCAGTGTTCACCATCACGGAAGCCTGAACTTCTGCTCTTTGCCCTGAACAGTGGCTGCTCCTTGCTGTGCACGTGCACACACACACACACACACACACACACACACACACACACACAATCTGTCCCCAGGTGGAAACCTTGGCTCCATGAAGGGCTGATGCCCTGACAGCTTGATGAGGCTGCAGGGAAAGGACCCAAGCAGGGCTCATCAGAAAGAGCAGATGTTGAGGCAACACATACTTGTCTGATGCTCCCTAGGATGTTTATTTGTGAAGGAAATTGGCAAATAATGTTTAGGATCTGAGCAGTGGTTGGTCCCCTGGCACTTCCTACAGGCCACTTGGAATGGTATCTGCAGATAGGAGCCATCTGGGGTTGGCTGCTGCCGCTGCCTTTGGTGTGAGAAGGAGGGCTGTTGGTCCCTTAAGGTAGGGCATCAAAGAGAGGTAAGCTTAGGAGAATATCTGAGGCTGTCTGAGGACACTGGCGTCCTTTTGGTCTTTCCCCATTGTGAAAGGAGCTCAAATGTTTGCTTCTTACTTTAGTGCCATTCTGTATTACCATTATCACCCCTTTATCTCATGTCTTGACTTTATTCTAACAAGCACATTGCATACTAGCTGATCCTCACAAGCATATAATTATTACTAGTATGTGCCAGACTCTTGATGAAGAGCATTTCCTTCCTGATGAGATCCTCATGGTAGGTCTGAGCTGGGAATTCTGAGTACCATATTTCAGCAAGGACAACAAACAAACCTGACCCATCCAGCTAAGGTGGCAAATGTCAGTACTCCCTAGGATGCTCCCTAGGTCTGTTCTTAAGCCCCTGATACAACCCCGCCCTCCAGATGTCAACCCTCTGGTGGCAGAAACAAAACACGCTTCAAGCATGGCAGGAATGAGAGGCTTCGGCTTCAAGTGACTGCATGACAGTGTGGGCGGACACCTCAGAGGGAGGTGGCAGTGTGGGCAGGTTTTATGGAGAAAGACCCCCAGGAGTGAAGGAGTCACCAGGGCCAGTACTGGAGGGGCTCATGGACATGGCCGGCTGAAAGGAAGCAGAGAGGATATCGCAGGAAAAGGAGGAAAAGAGCGAGGCAGTCTGAGCAGCACTGCGTGAAGGGTGCTGAGTTCCGGGAGGATGGCGTGTAGCGGCCTGGGTGGGCAGTGGCCTGTGGGTATAGGGCTGATGGAGAAGGGAAGGGTTGTTCTGCAGGCAGGGAGGCTCCAAGCAGGGCTTGACTCTGGTGGGGGACAGTGGCAACATGTAAAAGTGGTCTCAAGGTGGAGATCACGGGGTGAGGATGGGAAAACAACTGGGAGACAGCAGCACCCTGGCTGGGATGAGATTTGGGCTTAGAGAGTGGAGACTCAGAAGCAAGTGCTCGCTGGTAAAATCTGAGAGGAGAAGGCATCAGGGCATAGTGCGTGGGGTGAAACCTAGAAAGGTGCTCCTTCCTCTTCCAGTCAACACTTCCTTACTGAGTGTGTGCTCTGTGCCCAGCTCTGTGCTACAAGCTTCCCTCCACTGAGTTCGGACATGGCCATTTCAAACTCCGAAAACACGGAGGCAGCTCAGATAAGAGTCCACACAGCTCCAGATTTCTGACTACTTTGGTTTTCCCAAGGCCTCCCACTTTGATAGGTGTGTCTTCCCTGGGCTGCTCAGCTGGCGGACTGAAGTGCTGATCACCAGCGGCCCTCAACTTCATAGCACACCTGTGTGCAAGGAGCTTGGAGTGTCCCCTCAGGAAGCCCACTTAGTCCTTCTGGCTGCTGTGTGGGATGCAGGGAAGAATGGTGTCTCCCCATGTTGAGGAGGATGGGAGCAAGAGTGGCTCGGGGTAGTTACAGGAGTCAGGCGGATGAGGAATGTGGTTGTGATTCTCCACCCAAGGGTCTGCACTGACCCCACCTTGGGCCACTGTCCCATGATGAAATAGGTCCTGCTCTCCTCGGTGCCTGTGCAGCCTGACTCCGGACTCTGTCGTTCCTGGCCTGCCCTCCAGATGCTGTTTCCAGATGTTCTTTCTTTCTTTGCAGTGCTGGTGATTAAACTCAGGGCTTTCATATCAAGCTACGTTCCCAGTTCTTTAATTTGTTTTATTTTGAGACAAGTTCTCACTAAGCCACTAGATTGTTCTACTTGCACTCAAACTTGTCATCCTAAAATGTCCCTCTCCTCTGGGTAGGTCAGGGTGTGCTACTCCGCTTCCCCTCCTGCGGCTTGGATAAAACATGGGCCTGAAGCTGCTTCCCTCATCCTGCACAGAATGACCCCTTTTCTGAGTCACTGCAGGGCTCAGCCAGGCTCAGTTTCTGGGACAATTCCTGCAGCAGTGCACAATTCACCCGTAGGTACTGTCTCTGCTGTGCTGCTTCCTAGCCCTGCCCAGCATTGCCCCTCAGATAGCCCAGAGCTTGGACACTCAGTCCCTTCTCTCCTTCCAGTCCGTAGATGACCCTGTCAGACATTAGAGCCCAGTCTATCGACATCTCTCCTTTTCTTTTCTTTTTTCTTTTTTCTTTTCTTTTCTTCTTCCTTCCTTCCTTTCTTCTTTCCTTCTTTCCTTTCTTCCTCCCTCCCTCGCTTACTTCTTTCCTTCCTTCCTTCCTTCTTTCAGTACTAGGGATTGAGCCCAGGGTTTTGGTACTGAGCTACATCTCCGTCCCTTTTTAATTTCCTTTTCATTTTGAGACAAGGTCTCCCTAAGCCACTAGATTGCTCAATCTTGGCTCAAACTTGTCATGCTGAGCTCAATGATTTGAGATCATCTTGCCCACTACCTTACACACTAGGCAACTCCATCACAGGGGTACAGAGAGTGCACCATGCCTGGCTAACCTCTCTTTCTAAAGCTCCAGTGGCAATAGCCAGGGGCCATGGGGATCCGCTCATTTGAATAGCAGTAACTGAAGAGTAGTAATTCCTAACATATATTGAAACACAACTCTCATCCCCTCACTCTGCTAAGAATTTTATATGCTTGGGATAGTATCATATTCACACAATAATAATGAAGTACCGTTAGTATTATTCCTATTCTTCATATGAGAAAAGCAATGCTTAGAAAGTTCAGTAGATTGTCTCAGGCCACACAGTCTAAACATCACCGGGAGGATTCCCACTGTTCACCTGTGGGCTCAGCCACTCACTGCCTGTCTGTGCACCCATCTCAGGACTCTGGTCTTTTGTAACGTGGATGAGCACGGTCCATCTGCCAGGCAGCAGAAGGAGCTGACGCATGTAAAGCACATGGCCTGGTACCTGGTGCATGGCAGGTGGTGAATTAACTGTCTATTCATTTGTGCTTGTTTTCCTAGAAGCAGGAGCTGCCTGTCCAATCTCCTTTCTGGCCAGAATATTAGAAATGCCCAACCAAGGTTTTGAAGTTACTCAAATAAAGTGGTGACTCAGGGTACAAGGGGGTTGAGACACCCAAATTTCAGGCCTATAACTCTAGCGCACAGTCTCCCAGTGTGTCTCTGGGATAGGCGCAATCTGAGAAGTGATTTTAACACATTCTGCGTTTGAAATATGGGACTTAAATTTCTTCTGACCCCTTGCTCCATGTCAACCATGTTCACATCCCTTTTTATTTCTTCAGCAGCTCGGTCTTCTAGAGTTGTCGCTTGTTCTTTGTGTCATCACCCAGGAAGATGGAGGAGGTTAAGAGGCCATTGCTCCTGATTTCGTTGATTTGAACGATGCATGGCAAGAAGCCCTAAAGGCCACCTAGGAATCATCATTCAGCTTTGTGAATGTGTGTAATAGGAGCCCCAAAGGGACTGATTGTCCCAGCAGTGTTTGGTAACATAGCCCAAGATTTGTGCATATGCAGGGCCTAATTAATTGCTATTTACAGTCTTGATGTTCCTTTTGCATCTTCTTTCTCCTGGCTGGAATCAGGAAATAAAAACAAAGTGCTTTCATTGTGCTATTCTGGGGCAGCTCCAGCAGCAGGAATACAGAAGTGGGTCTAGTGTCTTCTTCCAGACCTGGGACTCAAGGCAGGGAGATAGGCATGGCATGTTGTAGAGTCCACACTGATAGTGAAACAGGTTTGATTCCATCACTGTGAATTACAAAAGCTCTGCCTCATGAGGATGAACGCAGACACTAGTGTGTACTCTGTATTTTCTCATTCATTTTCATTTGCCCATTCATGAATTTAATATCTAAGTATCTATTCTGTTCCATGGTGCGAGGGATACGTCCCTTGATAAGGATTGCTGCCCTTGAAGTTTGCATTCTGGCAAGGGAGACACACAATAGCCATAACAAGTGCTTGCCTTATAGAATACGTTAGAAGGTGATAGATGCTATGGGAAAAGAAAACGAGGAGCTGGGAAAGGAGACAGGAGGTGCCAGAGGAAAGAAGAAGTGATTATAAGTGGGAGAGCACACGAGTATACGTGTGTGCTCCTCTGTATGTGCTTCTTAGTGTGTCTTGTATGTAATGATTCAAACCTAGTAACTTAGATCCAAAATTTGCTTCTCAGATCAGTCATGCAATGAGTGAGCAACTACTGTGTGTCTCACTTCAATACTTGATGGTGTACTAATTCTTCTTGTTACCTGCTTCTTCAGCCTGTGTGACCAGATGCTGGGGAAAAGAGACCAGGGCTATAATATCTGGAACCTTTAGGGGCCATCTGAGCAAACCACACACCTCAGTTGGCCCCTTAAGTGTCTTCTCCTGATAGCATCATGGCCAGTGGTATTTCAGACTGCAGATTCCAACACTTATTGATAATCACTATCTTTGCCTCCGTCCAGCTCAAGGCCAGTACAACTAAGCCATCTGAAATCACACACTCAAGCTTTCTGAGTAAAATCACAAAGCCTGGGTCCCTCACCTTGCTCCTCAGGCACCTCACCTACCCCTACCTGTCCTCACAAAGTCTCCACTTTGTAAACTGGTTTGCACTTCATGGTGCAGCAGCCTCTTCACATTCTGGGCATGTGGGGAGCTGACTCCAGCTCCGGCCCTCTCAAATGTGGATGTGCCTCTCTACAAGCTCCAGCACCCAGCGTATGATAGAGGCCTGGCTATCTTCCCATTCTCTCTACTGGCTGGTTTGTCTCTGCTTTGAGTATCTAGATGCAGGCTTCAGAGTGGGTATGAGACAGGCCTCCAGGTTCAGTTTGCCCCCCTTGCACCCTCAGTTCCAGTTCCATTTTCCTGCCTTGCAGACAATTCCCCACATTGCCTTTGTTACCTAGGCCCAGCCCAGAAAACAACAAGGTATAGACCTGATAGGGGAGTTTGGGGAGATGTGCAGGGAGAGAGGAAGGGGGAGTGCAGGGGTAGCCTGAATCTTTAGAGATGAATAGCACTGTTTGCTCATTAGGGAGATTATTCCAAGCAAGGCGGCAGCCAGAACGCTCTAGTGCAAGCATCTGCCTGCTACTGGGAGACGATATTTATTGTTCAACCCTTCAATGGATGTAAATAAACATCCCATCCCAGATAATGTTCCAATAAACAAACAAGCAGCTGCCAGGAGCTCCCTGGATGGCTGACCTTTGCGGAGGCCACCCTGCTGATGTTTTAATAGCAGTCTGCCTGGCAGCACAGAGACTCACCGTGCCAGGGACAGAGATAGGTGCCACGCTGAACAGTGGGTGGGTAATGGGCCAGAGGGGCTGGAAGGAAGGGGCTGGCTGCTTAGGAAGATCCTGGCTGGAGACTATCTGGGGAAGGTGAGTGGGGAAGCCTGGATATCCAGAGTAGCACGTACTTATGTCCCTGCTGAGCTGTGCATTGGGAGTAGTACAGTGCATACTCCAATGGAGTCCCTGTGTGGACCAAACATGGATGCTACTCAGTTGTTAAGACCTAGTGTGGCCTCCTTATTGATTAATATTATAGTCTATCTATGTAGCTGGGGGTCAGCTGCTGCCCTAAGACCCTGAGTGCCCACTGGGATCTAGTCCCTAGCTTCTCCCTAGCAATAGCACCTGGTGCAGCTGGGAACCTCCAAGAACCTGCTCCTACACAGCTGTTCTGAGTGGTTGGGCGTTCCTGTGAGCATCTGCCACATATTTTGATTATCATGCCCTTCTGCCATGCAGGAGGCATGGCCAAGTGTGGAAAAAGAAGGTGCCAGTATGCTAGTGAGGTTGCTGAATGCTAGACCGAGTCAGAACCAGGCCCATGTGGCTGAGTGTTCTGTCATGCTTGGCTGGTGCACCAAAGCAATAGGACCAGAGGACACACTATGTTCTGCTATAGATGGAAGATTCCATGAGACTCTGATGTGTTGTAGCAGGAGTGGGGACCAGGCAAGATCTCCACCAAAGGCCCCCCAGGAGGATGGACACCAAGCCAAATTCTTAGCCAGTTTGCTTTATGAACATAGAATGGGCAAGAGAACAGTCTAGAATGGTACTGTTCAGTATGGTACTGGCCACACGCTAAACACTTAATATGTGGCTGGTCCCCATTGAGATGTGTTGTACATGTAAAATACACCCCAGTCTTGGACTGTTTCATAGGAAAAAAGGAATGCAAAATATTTCTTTAACAATTTTTGTTCTTGTATACATGTCAATATGATCATTGAACGTGGAACACATGAGGATAGATAAAATATATTTTGAAAATTAATTTTACCAGTATCTTTTTTAATGTGCCTACTTTTTTAATGTGTCCAAATTTTAAATGACAAATGTGGCCCAAATTTCTGGCTCATATATTTCTGTTGTCCATCAATGGGTCTAGAATATTCCATTGTTGTTCAAGTGAGGCCCAGCAGGTCTCCACTCCTTGCTTATCACAGAAAACACATTGGCATTTTAGTCTGCCCCATTCACTCTCTCTCCTCAGGAGAGAGCTGAAGGAAGATGATCATATTTTTCCACTTGACATCTATTTTTGAATATTCTTAACTTACCTTCCTTTTAGGATGTTATGTCATCACCATTAATTTTGCTACTTTGGATCAGTCTTTTTACTGACCTACGAGATTTTGTCTCCCAAGGTGGCTTTTGAGTAAATCTGCCATTATACACTGTGTGTGCTTTTAGTCAAACTCTCATAATCAGTTCCGCTACGTTGGTAGCCCTGTGTTTGCCACACACATGCTGGCTATTTGCTGGCCTCACTTGGGTGAGGCTGATTGTCCCTGCTATACACCAGCCAGTTGGCCAGACCTCTCAGGAAGAAGAAATAAAAGCCTTGAACACCTTCTGCCATAATATCTGCTGCTTGGCTTTAATGGTGTGAAATCTGAGACCTCAAGATCCAGGCCATCCCCAAGGCAGGGCCGACACCGCCCCATGTTTCCTCTCCAGGAACTCCCTCTGAGCCAAGAAACAACAAGCATTTGGCAAATGTGCAGCAGGTGACAATATCCCTCCTCCCGGGATATTGGGATGTGGTTTCCTCCTGGGTGTCAACTTCAGAAAGGTACAACACCTTCCAAACAGCCCAATTTACATTCATGACCCACAACTGGTCTTGTTACAGTTTCCACTTTTAAAAAGCAATTTTTGTTATGGTCCTTTCTCACCACCTAGGTGATCCACACGTGTCATAGATACCAGCAAACTAACACATCTTCTCGGTGTATGCTGCTGTTTCATGCTGCTTGGGGTGGCCTCTACATTCATGACTAACACAGCCACTAACAATGGTTTCCTTCCATCTCAACCTTTTCTTTATGGCCTGTGCTGTTCTAGAGTTACAAGCATCTGGATTATGTCTCCATCTTATGAGGTTGGAGTGAATGTGATATTTCATGTTCAAATGAACTTGGATAGGATGATGGCTCTGTAGGGCCATTTGCTTTTGAAATCCCATTGGCGTGCTGGCCAAAATTTCATTGGCTGCCCTGAAATACTGTAAATAAAATGTGGCGATATTCAGATCTTATTCCCTGATCCTGCCTCTTGCCTTGATCATCTAGCAGTTCAGTGGTAGAATTTAGTTAGCTTTTGTTTATTCACCAACGACTTAGTGCTGGCCATGTCTTAGGGACTGTGAGGAGCACAACCGGTGTGAGCCGTGCCCCAAGAGTTCTGTAACCCCAGGGCTCTCTGCTCCTGTGACAGCCCCTTCCTCATTGTCACCCCGCGAAGGTAGAACATCTTTCTGTGGTTCATCTCCATTGTTTGGCTTCTTGCTCTGCCAAAGATTTAGAATCACCTGCAAATTTTCCTGCTACCTCCTCTGGATCATTTAAAAAAGCATGAATATGACTAGTGATGACACTCATGTTTGGGAAGTTTTCAGTTCTACTTCACCTAGAAGTATGTCTCTTCCTGTCTCCACATCAGGTTTCTTACCTTGGCTGAGCTGCCTATCTCCTGGAGGCTCATTATTTTAAATATCTTTTCCTATAGAACCTTTTCAAAGATATTTGGAAAATCTAAATAACTATGAGGCAAGTGCTAAGCCAGCAATCAGGAGAGCTGGGCTCTAGCCTGGCCTGACATTGGTTTACCAGTGAACTTTGGGCCAGACTCTGTCAGAACAGCTCCCATCTCAGCTGCTTCATCGGTACAGTGGGAATGATGATGCTGGCAGTTAACAATATACAACTTTTACAGCCGTCAGATGAGACAGTGTTAGTTAAGGATGCTTTGCAAGGTATAAAACAAAAACATAAGGGCTCATTATTTTGAAAATTTACAACAGCATCTTCATTTATATGCACATTCTTCTCCCCAGAGAGCTCTGGTGGATAAAGACATGGTTCCTTCATCACCCCCAGGATCATGTCTGTTTTAACATAAGCTGCTTGAACTCTGTGGAAAGAGGCAGGTTTATATCACCAAGAGGATCTGGTTCTTGGGTAGCATTTGGCTCAGCCTGTAAACCCATGGAAGTATGGGCACTGGAATCAATAAGACTGTGTTGTGGATCTAGGTCATGCCATTCATTAGAAGTTGGACCTTGAACAAGTTGTAACTCTGTTGTACGTCTTGGGGGCAATATTAATGCTCACTTTGTGGAGGTATAAGATACAAATACTTAACACAAAAGCCACTCAATAATGAACAGTTCTTATTATTTGTGTATGTAAAAGCCTAAGAGCCAGTCTATTGCAACCATACTTTAGGATTGTCCATCGCACATTCAGCAGATTCCACCATAAACTTCTTTTACTCATGTCTTATGAGACAATCTTTCAGGAAATGGATAAATGAATGGTTTCCTTTCTGTTTTACGGAAAGCTCTGGATTGGAAGCAGGGTGAGGGTCTTTCCAAGTGCACTTGCATTCTAGCAGAGGGCAGAAGATAGGGGGTATCGGAGGCCAGGCCTGAAAAAATGTTTCCATTGGTGTCTCCTTCTCTTTCCCTTGCCCACCCCTCTGACCCTGACCCTAGTGATCACTGATGTCCACTACATCCAGCACATTCATCTCATTCTAAGAAGCAGGGAAATTGAAGCTAAATGATAAAGAAGACCACTGGGGCATTGAATCTTATTTCCTTTGGGGATCAGACCAAGGACACTGGATGGGACTTAGTTCCACCAAAATTCCCCCTGCAAACCTACTCCTGCTAGTGGCCTGAGCTGGTTGGAGACTAGCCAGGGTTCAGTATCACTCTCTGCTGACACTTCAGGGCACCTCCCAGCTGCAGATGAAGCCCGCCTGGGCCTGGGGCCAAGGCCATTGCTGCACAGTCAGACTTGGATGGTAATCCCAATTGGTTTTGCGTGAGCTCCTGTTTCATTCAGATTAAGAAAATGCCTGGCCAGGATGGACATCTGGTGACTTGGGGGCAGGCATAGAAGGAGGACTGTGGGAATCAGGGCATTTTAATTTGCAGGGTTATACATCTCTCTCTTTAGTTCTTTTACCTATGTTTATTGTTATTGTTGTTTTCATGAGATTAGTAACAAATCAGCAAGGAGGAGTCTTCATTTGTTTCTTTTTTCCTTTTAAAAGTAAATATTTGTCAAGCACAAGTTTTTGAGCATTAACATCAGGAATGCGTAGAAAAAGGCTCTGGAATTGTTTTCAAGCCTCGGTCACCAGGCTTTAGGTGGCATCGATCAGGAAGTAAATCTGGAACCCTCTAACCCCTCCGGAACAAGCCTCTTAAGTGAACAAGGTCTTTAGAGTCAAACCTGAATTCTAATAGTGCCTCGAGTTTTTAAGCTCAGGCCAGCTGTTTAGTGTACTTGGGTCTCATCTTCCTTAACTATTATCAGTGTGCCAGTTATGACTTTTGATGTGGCAGTAAGATTTACATTGCTTTAACCATAAGGAAATGTCTTGAGTGAGTGAGAAGTCCCAGCCTTGGCAGAGTTTAGCATGATTTGGATTCAGTGACTTGATGAAGATACCAAAGACCAAAGACCAATCATTTACCATCTCTGGGCTCCACTTCCCCTGCCTCCAGCTCCCCTTTCTTTCACAAGAGGGCTGCCAACAGATGTTTAAGGCACTTGCTTCTCTGACCCTATGGAAGATGAAGAGAGATGCTTTCTTCCCCCGTCATGTGCCCTTGTTTGCTCTGACCTACACTATTGATGAACTTGAGCCAATTTTCTCTTGATCAGTGTGACAAAAGAGTGAGATTAAACTTATTTGTGTATGTTCGTCAAGAATGGCCCTTGGAAGCAGAGAGAGTTCAGTCTTACCCAGAAGGTGAAAGAGTGGAATGGACGCTGGAGGGACCCTTCAAGCCGTGACAAGAGAGCCCTAGAACCATGGGATTAAGAGGATGGATCAGTAAGAATTATGTAAAGAAAAAAAATTACGTGCAGAGCTATCAACCAGCATCTTATATCTAGAAAGCTTAAAAATAATGTTTAAAAGGGGAAAAAACAACAAAGAAAAAGAAACCAAAGCCTGGAATAAACCTAAAATCGAACACAGAAACCACAAAATAACCTGGTATCAGAGTTTGATGAACTTAACAAAACACAAGCCACCAGACTTCTTGGTGACCCTATGTGAACAGTTGTCATCCTCTCTGTAATTTAGTTCTTCTGAACAATTCCTTTATTCTCTTCTATCTTATGAAAGGTTAAAAATTATGTGTTAAAACTGAGTGCATAATGGGAGTATTTGGAATATAGTGTTCTCTTTAGTTTTGTTATTCAGTTCTCTAAAATTACAGCAGGGTTACCTTACAGAGTCCAGTACTGGTGGTGTCTAATTGAGTTCAACATCTTCTAGCTCTCACCCGGTCACCTTCTCAGTAGCGTGTGTTCCCATCTTATGTAGACGGTGTTATTTGTTCTGTGCTGTGGTTGTATTGGGTCTGAGCACACAAGCCCATGATGATTCTAGAGACCTGGTCCGACACTCAGGGTCCAGATAAGCATTGTGTCAGGTTGGGAAACCCCTGTCTTTTCCAGGTCTGTTTTCAGTGGTGGGCTGTGTAGACAAAAATCTTCCAGTTGTCTGCACTCTGTCCAAGCAGTTTTAGGAAGGACTCATGAATGACCCAAGGATGAGCTGCTCTCCTAAGTGTTCTGGGAATATTGAGGATGACTTGGGCTGCAAGCACATTTTCCTGTAATGCCCACATCCACTTCTCTGTGGGCATGAATAGAACCTCTAGGAGGCTTCAGGGCCTGATATCTGTGTTAAAACCTGAAGTACAAGGCAGTATTTTTAGTGACTGAAAAGATACTGCTCAGTGTGAAACTCATGGGATTGACTCTTTGTCTGATGTCCCTCTAAAGTGGGAAGTGCAGGATTTGAACTCACATTGGCTTTCTTCTTCCTCTCCTCTGCAGATCCGGGTGGATGGACCCAGGGGCAACGCCCTCCAATACGAGACTGTGCAGGTGGTAGATCCTGGTCCAGTCCTTAGGGACATGGCCTTCTCTAAGGACCACGAGCAACTCTACATCATGTCAGAAAGGCAGGTAAGGCTCTTTCAGCTCTGTTAGACATTTGTCTCGCAACTAAATACTAGCCTGTGGCTCCATAGAAACTACAGGAGGCCAGCTGCAGAGAGGTGATTTGATTTATTTGGCTCAGTGTGTGTCCTTTCAGTTACACTGCCTGGGGACTGGAGCTGGGTGTGCTATAATAAGGCTGAAGACATTTGAAATAGCAAAATACCCAGGAATCTAGAACAAATCCACTAGCTTCACGGTGATGATGTGTGTGCATTCTTGGACAACATTTGCTCTCTTTTGAAGAAACATGGTACATATGCCCAAATTGGTCCTGACTTCCCTGCACAGAGTATAATCTCCTACAAAAGTCATTTTCCTGGGTCCTGGAGGTCTGTGGTGGGCAAAGATTTATTACCAAGACAGCATAGTTAATGGAGCATTCTGGAAGGGATAGATGAATGAAGATTTGGGAAAGAGCCTGTGGTAAGAAGAGACAATACAGCCTGTGCTCTGAGTCTTCATGTGTATCCACAACTCTGTAGATCTTCCAGCAGATCCCAAGAGGCCAAGCTAAGAATGGACAGAGTGTCAGAATTATGTTGGCTGAAAATGATCAGGATGCAGTACATTTGGGCTTGGTTCTGGAACTCAGCTGAAACTGAGTAAGTTCTTCAAGGGTCCTGAGTTCAGACCAAGAGCTGTAATTCTACAACAGGCAAAAGAAGGTTTCCCATTGGAAATTCCATATAATTAAGGGTATTTCCTAGAGTCCTCTAATTCACCAGGCAGAGTATTTTTACCCCACAACCCAGCCCAAGTGTGGATCAGCTCTGCTATACCTCTGCTCTGTCATATCTGTGTCAGATGGGTCACCCCTGGGAGCTGTCCTCCCACCTCATGAATATGGATGCCTTAGCTCTGAGTGGCAGAGGCAGCAGCCATGAGGAACAGATCTCCCTCTTATTCATCTTCGTTAATATGGCCTGAACTCTCTGGAGGGGCCTGCTGACAGAGTTTGGATTGTTCTGTCTGTCCCCTCTCTGCAGTGTGGGGATGATGAATTCCACATTATGCCACCCACAAGACTTGTGCATTATGCCTTGGCAGCTCACAACAACTCCACCCTTCCTAAGAGTTCAGTGACATCTCCTCTGAGCATGGGGATTCCTCATCTACTGGCTTCAGCCACACTGGCACCCATTGTGGTCCCCTTTGAGGCTGCCATGGCTTAGAAATGGCCTCATGCCCAGCAAGAGTGGAGTATTTTTCCCTGAGGCTAAACATGCCTGAGATGGAGTCAGCAACTTGGGGCAAAGCTATCTCTTTGTCTGTGTTCCTTATTTTTCTTAATAGGGTCCCCATTTCCTACTCCATACCTACCTTTGAGACACTAATAGGTAAGGGAAAATAGCTTTCCTTGGTAGGATGAAATGTCTGGGGGAGAGCCAACATGTGCACAAGGCACTGAGCATTTCAAGCTTTCTTACCTGACTTGAAAGCCAAGATTTCTGAACCTGGGACTTAAAACATTGAAAGACTTGCAAAGATAGAAAATATAAGCTGATAAAACAGGTTATCTTGTATCATCTGATAACAGATGATATCATCTGATAACAGAGTCATAATTTGGAGCATTCCTCCCTCCCTGAGGTCCTCATCTGGACACTTGCTTGTTTCCCAGTCATTAGCCAGCTCCCTTTCCCTGGTAGTATGGCCATTACCCATTCAGGGCAGTGGGGCAGTGGGGCATGCTGGGAGCTCTATGAAGATATAAAAAAGGAGAGCAGGAATGGAGAAGGCTGGAGCTTCCTTCCATTCTTCCTTCCATTCCTAACTGCTCCTCACAATCCCAAAACCCTACCACCTGGGTCAACAGTGGTGTCTGCTGGTTTGTTGGATTTTTCGTGTATCCCAATGGTTAAACGCACAGGTCTTGGCATTGGAATATGTGGGCATGAATCCTGGCTCTACTATTGTGCTCTCAGGTAATATACTGAGCTCTTTAGAGTCAGTATTCTGCACAGCCATGTGGAGGTGATAATCATATGGAATGGTATTCTAAGAAAGATGGGCAGTATGCATATACATTAGAATCAAGGCTTGCCTTGAGTAAGCACTTTGTAAATGGAGAGGCTCTTATATTTTATGCACTGCAACAGGAGTTTCAAGTTGTGGCCTATTTTCAGAGTCAGAAGGTGCAATAATGTAACTGAGGTATATCTCAGAAGTCCAGGTCAAAGTGAAGGCAGGCAGAGAGTGAGATCCAGTCCCCGTGAATGGTATATCAAGAATCAAGACCTGCTACACTCACTGGGCACACAGAGAAGAGTCAAGGGCAAGAATAGCTTGGGGAGCATACCTGAGGATTTACTGGACCCAGGATATCAAGACTAACTCCAGCCTTT
Organism: Dinomys branickii; assembly: GCA_004027595.1. NCBI lineage: Eukaryota > Metazoa > Chordata > Mammalia > Rodentia > Dinomyidae > Dinomys > Dinomys branickii. The sequence goes on along the minus strand of PVLD010001784.1, from coordinate 127,031 downwards.
GTCTGATGTTGGATCTGCCACTACCATGATAGGACAGTGCCTTTGCAGAACCAAGTCTGCTGGATAAGGGCAGATGCTTGGCGGTGACATCTGTCCTTCCTAGAAAGCACTTCCTTCTACCCTGGTTAATGTTTGTCTTTCCATGGTGAGCTGTGCTGCCACATTCCCCTGTGGGATTTTCCTGACCCAAGGTCAGACACCTGCAGGGACTCTTCTCAGACCAGGTTCTGATGATACCCTTGTCTCTCCCAACAAGACTTTCAATAGCTGAGTACATCTCTACACCTTTTCTGCCTGAACCTCACAAAACATACCCTTCATCATTTTTTAGTGAATGCGAGAATGAATACACAGAATTGAAAAAGAAAGGAACTGACACAAAATAACTATTGCTCATATTAATTTTCAAGTTAAATATTAAGAGACTATAGTTCAGATAAGTGAAGTGTCTCCAGGGCTTCAATGGATAGATTTAAGAGGGGACATAATTCAGCTGATAGCATCATCAGATTTTGCCTCCTCCTGGCTCTTTTAAAACAATGATTATATTAAAATAAGCTTACTTTTTCAAATGATATAGCTTACTTTAACTGTGTCTAAAACAATAATACATATTTGTGGCATCAGTTGTACTTAATGTACATACACATAAAAATAAAACTATTAGAACTTTTGAAAATCTGTACCTGTGTCTATACAAAACTGTCCTTGTGTTTATTTGGGAACCATTGATGTGTTGATTGTTGTTTGGGTTTTTACATTTAAATCATGGATCACAAACCTAGACCTCTCCTCTACTGGCTGAGTGACCTCAGACAAGTCATTCAACTTCACTGAGTCTTAATCATGTCATCTACAAAATGAGAATAATAGCTGTGCCTTGCTTCATTTGAAGAGTTTGAATAATGCAAGAGTGATACCTGGTCACTTTCTGATTATATTTTCTTTATATGAGGTCAAGACCTAAGTGTTCTAGAACTATGTGTTTAATGACACTGAATACTAGCGAGATCATCTCAAGCTCACTCCACTTTTCTCTAAAGGACCAAGCAGTGTACAGTTTAGGGCCTACAGAACACGTGACCTCTGTTGCAGGTAAAGCTGCCCTAGACGGTACATACACAAATGGGTGTGGCAATCTGCAAGGAAACTCTGTGTCTAAAAACAGGTGGCAGTTGTTGTCTGACCCCGAGTCAGTCCTGTGGTGACAGCACAGTGAAGAATGACAGCGAACTGGAACCACTGGTAGAGTGACTGTGATCAGAGCGCTCAGAGACATGCGGGGAGGAACGCCCTTCACTGTTACAATCCAAGCTTACAGCATGTTCTGTTTGGATATAAAATGCTCCCCCAGGACTCATGTGCCTGGAGGTGGCGCTTTGGGAAAGTAATTAGATCATGGGGCGCTCTATGCGTCTGCATCCGTAGATTAATCCGCTCAGGACCTCAAAGCTTAACGCACTGTCATGGGTGGGGCTTCATTTAGAACATGACCCAGAAGGGTATGTTCTTATCCCTGGCCCCTCCCTTACCTCTCTACTTCCATGAGTGGAGCAGCTTTCATCCGTCTTGCCCTTCCACTGTGCTGTTTCTACCTTGGACCAGCCAACTGTGGACCGAACCCGTTGGAAGTGTAAGGCAGATCAAATGTTTTGCTTTAAGCTGTTGGTGTCAGATATTTTGTCCCAGTTATGAGAAAATGCCTAATACAGAGCAACTTGGCTTTTTTCAAGATGTTGCTTCTAGCCAGGCATGGTGATATATGCCTGTAATCCCACCACTCAGGAGGCTGAGACAGGAGGATCCCTATCAGTTTGAGGCCAGCCTGGGCTACATAGTGAGCTCAAGGCCAGCCTGAACTATATAGTGAGACCCTGTCTCGGAAAGAAGCAAACAAACAAAAAAATACAAGATGTTGTTCTAAGACCCACATCTTGGATTTCCTGTTTCTCTTTCACTGCCTTTTTTCAGTATCCTTTTCTAGACCCTCCTCCTCTTCTCTCTATTCTATTAATATTCTACCTGTTCCTGAGTGATGTCATTCAGTTCCTTCACTTTAAACACCACCTGGCCTGGGTGCACATGTATCTCAATTCCTGTGTTCTCTCCTGACTCACCTACCCAATTGCCTACCTGACGCAGCCTCTTGGACATCTCACAGTTCTTCAGTTTAACATGTCCAAAACCAAATTCATCTCCCACCCCGATACCCCGTACTTGTGTTCCTCTCTGTCTCGGGTGGTCGGAGGATAGCCACCCTGCCATCCAAGTAAGACTTTGTGGTCACCCTGGCTCCTTCGGTTATCCTTTACCCTGCACAGTGTGTCAGGAAATCCTACTGGCCATTCAAAATACTTCCAGTATAGGACCCTCTCCCACTACTTCACTGCTGTCACCATGAGTGTTTGCAATATGCCCCCTTAACTCTTCTCCCTGCTCTTGTCCTCATCTTTCTAGTACTTTCTCAATGTAGTGTTTGATCTCTTCAAATTTAAGTTAGGTCCCGTCTTTCCTCTGATCCAATACCTCCACTGGCCAAAGCGCTTATGAAGATCCAGAAGACTCGATGTGTTTTGTTCCCCTGGGATGCCTGACCTCACCATTCTCTACTCTCCCTCTTGCTCTCACCTCCCCCCGTTCGAAGTTAGGGTGGGGACCTGCACCCTAGACACAGAACGGCCCCATGCAACAGTCTTCCCACACATCGGGGATGCTGCTGCTCAGGGTCTTTGCCTTCGTTGTTCCCTTTGTGTAGAGCTCTCCGTTCCAGAGAGCTGCGAAGCTGACCCTCCTTGGAGTCATTGCTTACAGCTTCCCCCAGTATTCAAGAAATTCCTACCGGCCTACTACCCAGACCCACCCTTCTTATCGGGCTCTATAACTGGACATTGAAGTCCATCATAAAACAGCAGCAGTGTCTGGGTTCCCAGATCGACTCTTGGCTCCAGACACTACAGCATGGTGATCTGAATCACAACCTAGTAGGCCTATGTCAGCATGAAGGACACCTCTCCTAACAGGGAGCATTGTGTTAGAGAGAGCTGGTAGCAGATGCTCAGCCCCACCCCACAGTTCACAGATTTCCCACTTGTCCTTCCTGGATCTTCTGAGATTTACAGCAGGGTAGTGGCCTAAAGGACCTGTGAGCCCTGAGGTTGTGCCTGGCAAGAGCAGTGCAATGGCAGGTGGAGAGAAAGCAGACAAGTAGCAGAGTCTGGAGGCTGTGAGCAGGCTGCAGGGGTCATTATTCTGCTCTCCCAGCACCAGTGTCTTCTCACCACTCTTGGCATAAAGCCCAGCTCTAGGAGCTCCGTGGACCTCCTCCCACACTTGACTCTTCTTACGTTAGCCAGGGCCTCTCTCCTGTCCCAGGATCTGCTGTGCCCCTTCCTGCTGCGCTCTTTGTCTCTTCTGCTGGTAAAGCCTTCTCAGTCTTCTTGGGTGGCCCCTCTTCTGCCTGTACTTCTCCTCAAACACAGCATCAGAGAGGCCTCTGCCAACCAGCCCGTCAAGCATTCCCTACCTTTGCACTGTGGTCTTTCCATCTCATCTCTCTGCTTATTTCTCGTGGTGCCTTTTTGGCTTCTTTCCTGTCTCCGTGCACTAGCTCAGAAGTCCCTGAGGCAGGGCCTTGTCTCTCTGGACCGCTCCCTTGCGTCCCGCACCCATAGCAGGCCCCGGTGCATTCCTGTGGAATTGATGAGAGTGGAAGAGCTGTGGCATCACCTCTCCTGATGGCTGCAGCCCTTCTTTGGAGCCCTCTGCCTCTCAGTTGGGCTGCAGCACCTGCTTGGAGATGATGCTGAAGATTTAGAGATGCCGGGACTCTGGTGTTGGGTAAGAACAAGAGAGTTAGGGTTTTCCTAGCACCCCGGAAGCCCTCTGGGTCCTGAGGGTGCTCCTCTTTGCTATAGGTTAAGGCAGATTAAGAAAACTGGAGCCGCACCTCCCTCCTAAATGACCCCCACCGCTGCTGTTCCAGGTTCATCAGGAAAGGTCCGCTCCGCCGCCTCCATCCTCCTCTGACCTACCCTGTCCACCACGGGAGATGGAGATTTTGACAACTGGGGAAGTTATTTTGCATCACATTTTAGTGGTTGTAAAGTACATAATGAACCCATAGTTAGAGAAGATTCCCAAGTGTCACCCCACTGCTATTTAAATCTTTCTTTGGACCCAGACTTCCTCCCCCAACATGCTGAAAAAGCCACCTCTAGGCCTGAGAGAGCATAACTGGATGGTGGCGGGGAAGGATGAAGAATTGTATGGCTAACAGATGTAGGGAATAGATAGTGCATGCATGTGTGTGTGTGTGCGTGTGTGTGTGTGTGTGTGTGTGTGTGTGCGCGCGCGCACATAGGTATGTAGTGCACACGTGGCTCTGTGGCCCTAGACAAGTTCCCAAACCTCTAAGTACCTCACTCATTCAATCCCCAGTAGCCATTTTTGGATCACCTACTGAGTCAGGTGATCTAGGCACTAGGGACACCAGGTGGAACAAGGTAGCCAAAGTCCTTGTCTTCAGACAGATTACTTTCCAGACAGACAATGAATGGGTGATTTGGGGTAAAGAAGAATGACTGATGTTGGCTAATGGTGTAGCTCAGTGATGGTGAACCTTTTAGAGATCAACTGTCCAAGCTGCAACCCAAAACCTACTTATTTATTGCAAAATGCCAACACTGCAACTAAACCTGAATAATGAGGTTTTAGTTTAGCAAAGCAACTGTTATCAAGTGTTTGACTGCAGAGACAACCTGGCTTGAATGCTGATGGAGAGGGCTCTGCATGCCCACTGTGGTGCACATGCCATAGGTTCCCCACGTACCAGTGTAGAAAAGTGAAACCACTTCAGAAGTGACATCCAACAGACCAGAGGATGCTCTTTGAGAGATACTGTCAGAGAATATCTCCCAAGGAAGGCACATGTAAGCAAAGAACAGAAAGCAGTGAGGTGGCACTAGGTGATGGTCAGGGAAAAATGACCCAGGCAGAGAGAGTAGCAAGTGCCGCAGCCTGAGATAAGAACGTGCTATCTGCAGATGCAGAAGGCCTGCCGCCAGGTGAGAAAGCAAAGGGTGGGGAGCAGGATCCCTAGAGAGAGATGTCCGGTTAGCAGGCTCAGCTGGAACTTGTAAAATGGTGTAGCCAGTAGGAGTCACCTCCTAGTCTAGTAACGAGGATTCAATGAGATATTGCACATATAATGTGCTCAGCTCTGTATCTTGTACCAAGAGAATATTAACTATTCCCCAATTATTTGCAAATTGTGCAAATCTGTAGTCAGGATATTGTTTCTAGTTTGTGCTTATGTGAGTTCTTCTCTAGTTCTTGCTCAGGGAACTCTGCTTTCTGTGGATACTTTTTACCAGAGCACATGAATGCCTGCTGCAGAATGTCATTGTCATTTTGTAATGATATGCCTGTCACTTTCAGTGCCACATTTCTTTCTTTTCCCTTTCTTCTGCATTTCGGAGCAGCTCTCTGGCATGGCTGTGTGTGTGTGTACGTGCACACACACACAAATACACACACTTTGCCCTGTGTCTGTCTTTTCCATATGTCTCTGTCAGCATCTCTTGCTCCGTGCACACGTGTGTACATGTGTCATGTGTATTTACTGGAATACTGGAACTGTTTACACACACTGAAACCACTAATAAATGCCTGCCAAGCCTGTAGGAGGGAAGTGAGAGGACATGTCAACAAGGAGATAAAGTAACAGAGTGGGCATCCTCGGACCTCATAGTGACCCCTACAGGGAATAGCAGCTGTCCTAAGATGAGGTAAGGCAAGTCTCTTCTTTGATAGTCCAGAGAAAGTTGCAGGTTCTCAGTACATTTCCACATCTCTGCCATCCCGCTCCCCAGCCCCTCTCTGCCTGCTAGCCAAAGGCTTCCAACACATGTTTCTGCTTGCCTGGGATTTGCTTTCACTTGTGTCTGGGTGAAAGCCATGTCTCACAGTGCCCCTTGTTTTGCTGACTTCTGTTGAGAGTGATCTGCTTCCAGGTGCTTGGGGACCCCCACACCCTGTCCTCCCTCCTGAGCTACTGGCACTAAAGCCCTAGCTATAAACCAGAAGAACACAGATGCCTTCAGGAGTCACCTGCCTTCTGAGCTACCTGGGAGAGCAGGGCCAGGCAAAGTCAGCTCTGCTGGGCAGCTGGGGCTGGTTGATTCATTCATGCGAGAGGATTTAGTAAAGACCTACTATGTGCCGTACACTGGCTGCGGCATTAGGAATCCAAGAGTGAAGGAACAGATAAATATCCCTGGGATTTGAGGAAGAGAAAGCACCCAGGAAGCAATTAACATAATAAATAAACCATGGAATTGCTTAGCAGGCAATGAAGGCTACAGAAAAGGAACACAAGCAGTGCCATTAGGAGCACTGGTGGGTGAAAGGGTGGTGCACCGAAAGGGTCCTGGAGAGGGAGAGGCAGCCATGAGGTGAAGGGACCACATGTGCTGTTCTGCTAGCCCCTTCTTGCTTCTCAGAGTTTATTTTCAAATTCTTTGCTCAGGATGTCAGATAGATGGTTACCTTGCCCTAAGGGAGGGAAGATGTGACTGTGAGTTTTGCTATGTTGCATGAGTTTCTGAGGCACATACCATTCACAGGGAAGGTAGGATTGTGGTGCAAGAAAGACTCATGCCTCTCGGGGCTTAGGTCCCCTCCCCTGTGCTGAGATTGTCTCTGTTGATGAGGGGCCACGGTCTTGTCTTTGTGCCTCGATGTCTCTCCCTGCCCCCAGCCTCCCTCGCAAGGATACTCTGAGGAGGCTAACTTCAGTCTGACTGTCCAGGAAGTCTGCAGACTGATTTCACAGAAGGCACTGATGCTGAGACAGATTCTGTAGCCAAAGGTGGAAAGATCCTGTGAGAATGCTTCCCACTCTGTCATCACTGGGTCCCCAGCTCCTCTCTCATGAGGTGTGTTTGACAGTCACAATGCTGCTGTCTCGCCCCAGTCCTTTCCGTCATTGCAGGGAGCTGAGTTGTCCATTCTGGTTTGTGTTTGGATGGCTGACACTGTGACAACTCGTTTGGACATTTGCTCCTGGCACCCAGACCGGTCTGTGTCTGATAGCTCCTGGGAGGGCGAACTTGAAGCACAAGCTGAAAAGTGAGTGACAAGAAACCAAGCCACCCCAGGCATTTGCAAAAAGAAGAGCTGTTGGAGCGATTCGCCCAATTTCACTCGGGTGGCAGCCTCCCTGCTGGTCTGGTGCAGATTCCAGAGGATCTTCCCACTTCTCATTTCTTCTCAGTGAAGGCTGAACATCTCCATTTTACCACAGCAGAACCAGAGGGAGCAGGAGGTAGACGGCTTCCTGCCTGGTTTCCTGTGATCTACAGGCCCTGGTAGCCTGAATTCTCCAGTGATCCTCAGTCCACGGAACTGGAAGGTTCATCAAGCCTGCTCTGGGGGCAGCCCTGTCCTGTTGCCCTTGACCCTTTGGATAGGTGTAAGTGCCTTGTGTAGAGTCCCCCAGGGAGTTGGGAGAGGAGCCAAGCTGGAAGCCAGGGCTCATGTCCCTCTGCAAGGTCTTCCCCAGCCCCTCTATAGCAGGAGACACCTGACATTTTCCTGTCTTTCCACCAGGGAAGTTACACACCCTATATTTGGATGACAAAGTGCACCTTAGAAAGAAGAGAGGACCAGCAGGGGGTGGGGTGCAGAATGGAGCAGTGAGGAGATGACAGTGAGCATTCAGAGATGACCCTCCACCCGATAAAGGATATCACTTGGCTCGGGCTTCCCTGGTTCTGGATAAGAGGCCCTTCCAACATCTAGGGCATACAGAGCTCCAGGCAGTGCTGGCCCCTGCTCACAAAGTGACAGGCAGTGAATCAGCCTCTCTACCACCACCACTATCCTTCTCCAACACTCGTGCTTCTCAGTGACAGAAGAGTCCCTAGCATCTGAACGCAGTCCAGTCTGGTAACCTCCCTGGGAGGAAAGAATGGTTCTTGGGTGGTTCCTGGGGGTGACTGGAAGGCAGAGAGGGAGCAGGCTGGAGACTAGGGCAATGGTTATGAGTAGACCATGAACTTTTGTCTTTTTGCTATGCAGTTCAGGCTAGCCTCGAACTCACAGTGCTCCTCCTGCCACAGCCTCTCGAGGACTGGGATTAACGGTGTGAACCACCAGGCCTGGCCACAAGTAGACCATGAACTTGACATTTCATCCTGGCCCCTCCTGCTCACCAAATATACCACCTGGAACAACTCACTGAGGCTTTTCGTGCTTCGGTTGTGCATAATGCAGGTGATAAAAATGACCTTTTGGTGCTTTGGGATTAAAGTTAATATAGGTAAAGTGCCCAGCAGGTAACAGTCTCCTAGTGAGTTGTGGGCATTGCCTTCATCACCATCAGCACCATGATCATGGTTACTGTTAAAAACTGGATCATTGCTAGGGGTAGGGATGCCCAGACAAACCTCTGCTTGGTGGCCAAACCCCAGTTCAGCCCCAGGCACCAGCTACACCTAGGGTTCCCTGTTTCCCCTGTCTGTTTTGTGCCGCACGTAAAAGTGCAAAAGTGTGTATCTCCCTCCATAGCCAGAAAGCTGTGTCACCTTGCTGGGGCTCTGTGGATATGTTCTTGTGAATCTACTTCACCACATAGAGAAGTCATTTTGCTATTGAAATTATTGTAGACTGAGCCTCTGAGAAAGATTCTGGTGCCTGCTCTTTTGGGACATCTAGGGCAAATGGGACAATAGCTTGTTCCCCTGCTCTTTGCCCCAGAACATGATGGTGTGTAAGGGTACAGCACAGGAAGGGGAGGGAGAGGAGCGGAAGGAGAGCGTGACCATGAGGGCTGGTGATTAAGAAAGCTTGGGCAGCTCACTAATCCCGAGCTCCATTAAGCATCTGTCTCTGGCCATTTCCCTGACAGTTGCTCCCACTCTTAACTTACTGTCAACATCCCGTTGCTTTTGGCTACTCTAAGGTGCATTTTTAAATACACTGACCTGTAACGTTCCACTTATCAGTGTGTGAAAAGACTCCACAAGGTGGGCACCCAGGGCCAGGGCTGTACGTCTTCTGATTTTCATCTCCATCACACTGTATGTGTTTATTAAGTGTCTGCTGTATTCCCAGCACAGGGCTAGGCACTGTGCAGAAAGAAAGGCTCAGTAAAGTAAGGGGGAGCAAACCCAGCATGGAACATCTTGAAAATAAACGAGTCCTGCCAAGGGGATCACCTAGGAAACCAGGCTTTCTTGAAAGTGGAAATAGGGTTGAGGACCAAAAGACAGTAGCTGTGAAGTACATTCTCTTCAGGTGCTCCAAGGACTCTAGTCTGGAAGACGGTGCTCTTGGGGCATTCCCCAAGACCACCATTCATCCTCAGTTCTGTGAGTGGCCTGGAAAGATGGCACACAGCCCAAAATCCTCTGGATGCAAGTGGTTAAATTTCATAAGTTGTGATTGACTTGCTCCAGAGTTCTGTAGGAAAGAGAGACTGGAAACAGCAAATACTTTTAAGTAAATTGTGCACTAGTTTTGAATGTTGATGAGACATTTTCCAAAGCAAATTAGGTGTGTGTTAATTTATGCCATTGTTCAAGATGACTACTTGCTGTTTGTACTGTCACATGACTTTACCCAATACAATCTTGGTATAAAGGGAGAAATTGCAAATGGCAGAATTATATCGCCTATGAGTCTTTCAAGTGCATTTCTGGTATTACAAGAAGACAATGGAGACATGAATTTGAAATTGACTTGGATGCAGATGCAATGGTTTCAAGGGAATGTGTACGAATGGTGGGGGAGGTGACCTGGATATTATTTAAAGAAAGTTGAGCAAGACAACAAAGGGATGCAGAAAGAAGTGCAGACCTTGTCCTCCTCCCAAAGGTTCCAAGCTGGTTCTATAGCCATGCAGTTCCGTGCAGAATGGCTCGAGGGTGAATCGGGGCCGGAACCACACACTGTGCTTCCTGACCTTAGCTTTGGTACGTGACCTTGGGCTACTTATTTAACCTCTGTATAGTTCAGTTTTCTCCACAGAAAAATGAGGCTTTGTCTATCACTACTGCCTGAGCAGTTACCATGAGTAAATTGGAAAATGTACATAAAATCCTCAGAGCGGTACTTGGGACATAATGAGGGTTCTATCAGTATTAGCATTGTCTTTATTATTGCAGGTATGCTGTCAATTGCTTAAGGGTATACATGTTTCATTGAGTAAAAAAATCCAGCTGTAATGTTTTTCTTTTTTTTCACAGTGGGTATATAACAGCTTTAATTTAAAAATGCCCTGTCCAAAATAGGAATTAAAATCTTTTTTTCAAGATAATATTTTACTTTGTTACTAGGAAGCCTACTGAGGACCTCACACCTGCCAAGGAGGCGCTGTGCCACTGAGCTAAATCCCCAGCCCTAGTATATGTTAATGATACGTCATAAATACATTCACTGCAGGCAATGGGTACATAAACATATCTCATCTTGATCAGTTTTACTTCCTCTTCCCATTCCCTCCCTCCCATTCTGCCCCATCCCCAGAAGCCTTTCCTATCTCCACCTGTCCTCTCTCCCTATTTCCATCACCTGTCTTGTAGTTTGCTCCTCAAATAATTTATACTTTGGGTTTCTCATGTAAAAGAAACCATGCGATATTTAGCCTTCTGTATCTGGTGTACTTCACTTATTATGGTCTCAAGGTGCTCCTACTTACTTGCAAATGACTCATTTATCCTTCTTTATAGCAGAGTAATATTCCATTGTGTATAAATACATTTTCTTTTTCCATTCATCTGTTGATGGATGTACAGGCCACTTACAAGATTTAGCCATTATGAATGATGCTGCTATAAACAGGAGTACGCCTGCATTACTATAGTATGATGGCTTACGTCTTTCAGGAAAGTACCTAGAAGAGGTACAGCTGCTTCAAATGGAATTTCTCTTTTTGGCTTTTTGAGAAATCTCTATGCTGACTTCCATAGTGGTTTTTCCAGTTTGTGTTTCCACCAGTAATGTAGAGGGATTCATTCCATCACGCATAAACCACTCCTATAGCTTCCAGGGCATATTAGATCCCTGTATTTTTGGTGCCAGAAATGATGGACAACAACTCAGGTGTCCTCCATCAGTCACATTTCTGGTCCATTCTGTTCTCACAGACTAGATCAGCAAGTGCTGGGGAGTCCCAGTAGATGGGCAGTGCCAAACCTGCTTTCCTCACACCCTGTCTGTGATGGGGAACATCGCTCATGCCTGAGGTTGCCTTCAGGTAGGAAGAAGGGCCCTTTAAGAGAAAACTGTGCTTCCCATCTAGAAGGCTGGGAGCTAAAAGTTCCCTGCCACTAAGACGAAGAGTCTTAGAGTGAAAGGATGCAGAGCATACTGCGTTAGCAAGCATGAACCCTAGCTCTTGGCCTCAGTACAGGTCTAAACACTCCAGTTACCCAGTTTTTCGCTGTCCTTCTCTGAAAGTCATACATCTCATTAAAACTGTTACAATCTTCCTCTAATCTACTGTTGTCATTCAGAGTTACACTGTTTTTTTTCTGGGATGAATAGATTGCATCACTTTGCATCTTCTCAGATGGCTCTTACTTTAAGTGCCACTGTTTATTCTCAAATATGTATCATTTTATGTTCAATAATTAAAATTGAATGCTGACGATATAATAGAGGGGGATTTTTGCTCCAAAGTACCAAGGAGCAAACTCTAAAACATTTAGTTCTGTTTCTCTGGCACAGTGGTTTTAAAATGCATTTTGATGCTAAGGGTCATTAAGAATAGCTAAATAGCATAAGAATAAACTACCAGAACTCCTATTTTTTAAGTTAAAACAAGAAATTTGACTGTACTCCTCTAATATGCTGTTAATACTGGTTAGCATAGCCCTTTGCCTTAGTGATTTTTCTCTTATTGCTGAGACAAAATACCTGACACCCAAAGTTAAAGGAGGAAAGGTTTATTTGGCTCACAGTTTGTAGAGATTCTAGTCCATACTTGGCCGGCTCCAAGGGAGGGTGGCACATGGCAGAGGAGAACAGCATGATGGGCAGACTGCAGCAAAGTGACAAGAGAGGGAAAGACAAGCCTCTTTCTTCCCCTTATATTGCATGCAGGCTATCTGCTCTAGGGTGGGTGTAGCACTCACTCCCTTAATCCTAGCCAGAACTAAGCCAAACCAACAAGTGGACTGATTTACTAATTACATACCCTTAATCCCAGCATCACACACCCTAGATTCAGCCACTTCTGAAAAACCTCCAAGACTGCATGAGGTTTTGAGGGGACATCAAGGCACAAACTGTAACACTCTTCCTTAGTCTCTACCATTTATGCTTAGACCTTGGTATAGCAGTACCTTGATACTTGTTCATTGGTTCCAGGAGGTATGATGAGTACCAAAACTGATGATTTTAAAGTAAACTTCTTTGGCTGGAAAGGGTAGCAAGTGATGAGGCAACTGACTCTAACAAGTTCTAGCTTGCTTGTTGAGTACCAAACAAACAATAAGTACTAGGATAAAATTCTTCTGTCAAAATGTATCCAGTACCAAATTTGCTGAGTTTCAAAGCAATAGAGTACCAAGATATGACTATTCTAGGCCAGCACCCATGTATCAAGGAGGTATAGAGAAGCAGAGGAGCTCCACATTGTAGAGGGCTTAGCGCTGCCATTCTTACTGGATGATTCAGTTACAGAATACTACAAATTTGCAGTTTATGTGTGACAGACACTATAAATGATGTGAACACAGTCCTTCAAATAGTATCTTTATGACACTATGCACTAATAAGGAAGTGACCATGCAATTTTTTTTTCTGTACAACACAGAAGTTTGTGGTATAAGGAAACATAATCAAAAACTTTTCTTTATAAGAACCAAAATGTTTCGCATTTGTTGACCTTTTCAGTTCTGACAAGCAGCTGTCAGAGTATGCCACTTTGCTGATAACTTTGAAAAAATAAATACTCAATCTTTCCCTTCATTATAAAGGTAATGCATTAACAATGGGTAAGAAAGTAAGTACATTTAGGCAGAATTTGTGCAAGGAGAGACCATTTTTTGGGGGAAAAAGGATGTATGGAAATATTTTTATTCTATGATTTTGTGGCTGATAATGAGTGTGACACTTAAAATTCATATCTAAATACTTCTAAAACCAAGGGACAAATCTTCTACCTGCTCAAAAATCTTCCAAATGAAGAGTTGCAGAGAAGTTTGACCCATTTGTGTGTGTGTGTGTGTGTGTGTGTGTGTGTGTGTGTATAATTCAGCACCTTCTGATTAGTTATAAGAACAACTGATTGACATCAAAAGAGATGGAAATCTACCAGCTGAATTTTAACAAGTCTTCATTTAATTGGTTCATGAAACTGAAAAGAGAAAAAAAAGAATAACTACCCTGAGTATAGGCAGTCAGTATAGCTCACAGTACATTTCTTTCCATCTCTGTGTCTAGATAAGGTATCTTTTTCCATTATGACAGTAATTAAGGAAAAGAATTTAAATAAATGAATTCCTAGGTCTCAGAACCCCTTATCACTAAGTGCTAAACACAGATTTTAAAAAACAGTGGAGCCTATCCCAACATATCACTCTTACAATATTAATAATATTCTTGGTGATAGTAAAATGTTTTGTATTATTCATTGATGAAATAAACTAATAACTAAATGCTGTTTTACCGTTATCTGACTTCTTTATTTTCTAATTTTCTGCATGTTTGATAATGTAATGATGACAATAAGGAGAACATATATATCTTTTTTTAAGAGAGTAGTAAAAGAAAAAAAAGATCAATAGCAGTATATCAGCACCACAACCATAAAAAAAGCAAAGCAAGCACATTAAAAGTGATACAGGGTTTCAAGACAAAATGATAGGAATTAACAGTGGTTGTTATATTACGTATTGTTATCTTCAAGTACATTGCTCAGATTATCAGATGTAAGAATGGAAGATTGTTCAAACCATTAAAGAGAATAAAAGAATAATTATTAGATAAAACATTAGAGATGATGCAGAGTTTCACAAGATGGTAAGAATTCACCATGGTTGTTCCTCTCTCTCTCTCTCTCTCTCTCTCTCTCTATATATATATATATATATATATTTGTATTTTTTTTTAAGTGTGCATTGTAAGTATAAGTTCCAATTTTCTTTTTTCTGGAGTATGCGAGCAAAACCACTTGGAGATATCTGGCCATTCGAATATATAAATGTGAAGCTTCTTTATAAATTTATCTTATCTCAATTTCTAATTTTCATTTTGCTATTGCCTTCTAAAACTGTGTTTTTTATATCAAGAATTTGTTGTTTAGACTCAACTCATACATTCATAGAGCACGCTTCACCTCAGAACGGAGTGTGTATGTTAGTTTCTTTATTTGGGGGAATGCCTTCTAGGTCCTTCCAGGGCCTCCGAAGAACTAGGAATGCGTCTTTATGGAAGTGACCATAAAGAATTGAGATGGTGCTGACAGATAAGGCATCTCGAGACAAACCGACAGCGTTATCGCGGCACCTTCTTTCAGGCACCTATGGAAAATAAGTGCATACAAATGTGGGCAGAGTGATCATGGGGTTTGAGACTGGCTTCCGTAGATATGAGTGTGTCCGCCACGGTGAGTCTTTTGTTATCACGTCTCCCACCCCCCACTCATTGCTTCCTTCTCATTTTCTTCCCGTCCTATCCTTACCCACGTGTTGGTATTCCTTCCCGTTCTTGTTTATTTTTATCTCAATCTCTTGTCTCACTCTTTTCCACATTCACCATCTGTGAAGGTGGCGCTGGGGAGGCTCTGGGGAGGCGGGGAGCTTGAATAGGGTCAGGCCTGTGGTTTTCAAACTGCTGGTCATGACACATTAGTGAGTTAAGAAATCAATTTAGTGGGTCACGAAATCAATTTAAAGGGTCACGACCAGAATTTTGTTTTAAATGGAATAAAATAAAATCGAATAGAACAGTGTCCATCAAACATAGTAAGGATAAAGACTTTGTGCTACTACATAGTGCATGGAGATGTGCCCCAGATTTCACCGTAAAACGAAACTCTCGCCATGAGACATGCTTAGCATGCAAGCTACTGGTCCAGGGATCATGTCTTACATATGCCAACAGTATGTGGACTTCAATTTTGGGCACCCAAAACCATGCTAATGTCATCATCTGGCTTTCTGCTAGTTTTTATTCAAGTGATTTTTTTCAATTTCAACCATTTTGTGTCAACAGTTCTTTATTGACAAGTTAATAGGTAGCTGTGGGTTAGCGGGTAAGTGGTTGGATACAGAGTCAAACTGCGTAGATGCAGGCCCACACCTTGTGAGGGCATGACTTCTGAGTCTCAGGGTTCTCATTTGTGAACCGGATCGATGCTTTCTAGCCTGTTACTTCATTATAGCACCTATGAAAAATAAATGCATTTGTACATCTCAAATGGAGGTTACCTCATGGCCAGAGCGGACCAGACTCTGGGAACACTGCCTTCTCCCAGCATTTCTTATTTCCCCACTGGCCCAGAGGGTTAATACAGTAGCACAGCCATCACAGCATGTCCCATTCACCACTTGGGAAGCATTTCCTAGGTGTCCACAATCTATCATGCAGCCTTAGAAATCTTTGTCCTTTGTAATTTCATGTATAGGTCTCCGTGCTGGGCACATTCAAAGATGCAGATGACAAGAATGCAGTCCTCTAGGAGCTTACCAGTGAGTGGTTGTGGTTACCACCTATAGTTTGCAAGAGACACTGGGTGGTGCTGGGTACAAGGCCAGCCATGGTTAACTTTACTTTACTGTGTCCTCCCCTTGCCTGGAGCCCTGATACTTGAAAGTTTCTTTTCTCTCTGTGGGAGCTGAACACTGCCCTCAAACTCCCTTGCCATCTTGTTATTTTTTTTTAGTTATAGACATAAACCTAAGGCAAGTCGAGATGAGAGGGACAGACTCCAGTGGTTCTCCAAATGCCAAATCCTGCTGCATTCTCCATGTGCACCGAAGGGAAAAAAACTAATTACTACCTTTCTAAAGAGCTGAGCATGAGTGGATATGCCCTTGAAAGTGGCCAGCAGAAATGCTTCTTGCAAACCATTGTCCCCATGGAGCCACTAGCAAATCTTTCCCTGAGAGCCTTTGCTGCCCTGAGGACCCCTGCCTTGGGCCATTAGTGAAAAGGCTGGTCATTATTAACTAGTTGGCATTGACTGATGACACCAAAGGGGTTTTTTTGGCCATGCATGGGCTGGTGGCAGAAACTTACTTAACCCCTGGAATTTGGAGTTTATTCTGCCATGAAAACAAAGAAATAAATTAGAGGAATGAACAGAAGCCCCCATGGTTAGACACACTGGTTGGACACAGTGTAACAGCTTTCACCAGCTGTCCCTCCAGGCCGCTTCCACCAGGAGTGACTGTCCTGCCCCTCACCCGCTTGGCTACCACTCTAGGCTTGAAATAACAAGATTCTTTCCCTTTATTATGCCTGGAGTCTGGCACCATGGAAAAAGATAGTGTCTACATTACATCTTACATACTGGAGGAGATTCTGGAAGTCACTTGCATGTAAAGGACCCCATCTTTCAAATGTATTTATGGAATGGATTGTGTATGACACATATGGGAATCTTTCCACACCAAAAATCAAACATGTACTAGTATTTTTCATAAACAAATAATCAGCCTTGTAACATATTCTGCATTTATCTACTTTGTCAGGTCATCTTTGGCATATTTCAAAAGTGAAAAACATTTGTTATTAAATGATACCCTTTCACCTCTGTTCATCTACTAGAGCACTTGGCAAGCTTCAGTCCAAGTCTGCTCCACCACCTGGTTTTGTGAATGAAGTTTTATTGGAACCTGGTCACCTCTATTCATTTATGCATGGTCTGTGACTGTTTGTACCACAATGGCAGGGTTGAATAGTTTAGACAGAGACCATGCGGCCTCTAGAAAGTCTAAAATATACACTATATTACCTTTGATAGAAAAGAGCATGGTTTCTCCTCACCTACTCTGTATTAAACCCTAAGGTCAGGGAAGAAAAGGTATGGGTACAGGAGAAGTTTATGGCACAGTTCTGGTCTTCAGGGAGGTTATATATTTATAGCAGAGACGGCTATTAAACACATATAGCAAAGCTGCCAGCAGTTTCCCATTTTCTGGGCAGTCACACAGTCCTGGGCCCTGGCTGTGGTCCTGCCATCTGCTAGGATGTCCAGTGACTCATCTCCCCAGGGAAACCCATGCAGCTTCAGAGCCCATGTCCTACATCTAGTCATCCTCACAGACAGCCTCATGCCTGCATGCTTCTGCAGGGCACAGCCTGATTTTAGGTTGGTCTTGCAGTCCCTATGGGACTTGCATGGGGATTTGTGCCTTGCAAAATCCCAGTAACCATTTGGTGCATTTAGACACACGTGCACACTGATTTAGAGAAGATGGGAGGAACTTATATGAAATGACCTTTTGTTGACCAGTTTTTTAAAAAAAATCCCCAATGGAGCCTGGACCAAACTCTAAGATTGAACTTCCCCCGCTTCCCCTCAGGCTTTGGCTTTGAGCCAAAGTACCAAGGGCTCCCCAGTAATTAAACCATCTGGTAATTGTCTTCTAAGCAAGTCACTGCTTCTGTACATTTTTACTTTGTAGAAAAAAGGGACCAAGTGACTCCTGCCTCTCCTGCATTCCCACTAAAATTTTCTAAATCCCATCACAACACAAAGGAAAAATTTTTTTAAATCAAAATGAGAACAATAATTTAATGTGACAGGAATATTGATATGGCTGCTCTCCCCTTGATGAACCCATCCAGGGGCTCAGTGCCTCCCCCCTGATGCCAATCCATAAATCAGGAAATGCTATTACCCACTGGTCATAAAAACGGAGCCCACCCCCAACACAGAGGGCTCATTTCAGAAGCAGTAGCCCCATTTCTAGGGCTGAAATGAATTCAGAAAATCCACCTGGCCACCGAGAGAGAGGAGAAATGTCTTTTCTGTGATAAATCATCAGTTCTTCCTTCCCTAGAAATATGTAAAATTAATGGTAGAGATATTGGCCATTCCACAGAAATAATAACCAGGCTAACTAGATGGAGTGGGCCAAAGGGCAGGACTAGGGGCTTGAGAAGCCAGTAGATTTCCTGAGAAACCTTTCCTATTGGGTGAAGAGCAGCTCATGAATGAACAGCTTGACCATCGTGTAATGAGCGGCCTTCCTCCTGTGGCACCCAGAAAGCACAGGCAGGGAGCCAAGGGAGGGTGGGGATGGAAAGATCCTTTGCAGAGGAGGCTGAGGGACAGGGGAGGCCTTGCTGGCTGCGGTTATGATTTACCAGTGTTGCCATAAAGTTCATTTTAAACGCCAATGGATGTGTGTTGGGGTGGGGAGGAGTCACAGAGAACCGAAAGGGAGGAAAGGGGAGAATGAGAGGGAAGGTAGCAGGGCAACTCTTCAGGGCGTGGTGCATTGTAGGAATTCCTCACTCATTCATCTGAGCAGTTGTGGGGCATAACAGGGGACTAAGCAGACAGTGTGCACATGAGCATGATGCTTAGAGTCTGGAGGGGGCCCGGCACAGCTGATAACCAAGTCAGAGACAAAGTGGCCAAGAAAATTTCTTCTTTCCCTATGGGTAATGGAGATAAAAAGGAGTACATGACAGGAACTGTAACAAAGGACTGGGCTGTGTGTGTGTGTGTCTGTGTGTCTGTGTGTCTGTGTCTGTGTTGGGGAGTAAAACCAGGTAACTAACGATGCTGTTGGCATGATTATTGGCACTGAATATCTGTGAGAACATTCTAGACAGAGAAAAGAGCAAGTCCAAAGGCCCTGAGGCAGAATACACTGGTATGTTCAAGTTATAGAAAGATAAGCACATTAGAGGGAGAAAAAAGGAGCAAGTGCAAACGCACCGACACGTAGGAGGCAGAGCTTAGGGATCACTGCGGTGGTGCCAGAGTGGTGCCAGAGAGGCCCCTTTGTTTCTTGCCTGGGTTGGCCATTTTTCTTCAGTGCTGGGGATTGAACCCAGAGACACACATATGCTAGGCAAGCACTCTGCCACTAAGCTACACTCCAGCACTATGTACTGGCTTTTTTTCAGCATCTTAACCACTAGCACCCCTAGCTCAGGGGACGGAGCTTCTGTCACACCACAGACAGAGTAATTAGACCTAATAGTGACATTGTGCTCATCTTGCTTCTTGTTTCTCTGGCAGGGTTTTGATTGGTTTTGTTTTGTCTTTTTCTGGATTTATTTACATAAAGTCACCAATTTTCAGTGCACCGTTGTACAGAGGTGATAGAATAGCTCTCTGTCTTGATTGTGGTGGAAGTGGCATGAATCTGGGCAAGTGGCAGTAGAGTAGCCATGAAGGTTGCTGGAACTGTGGCACCTAGCAAGTGCAAGGCTCTGGGTTCCAGTTCCAGAACCATGGGAGTAGAACAAATATTGCAAAGGATGTGGTTTAATTTGCTGGGAAAATGGTTCCTAACAAGTGATAAATAACCTAGAACCAAACACACATTTTATACCAAAATGGGTTTCTTTATTTTCACATTATACTTTGGTTTCATAAGGTGTAATCATTGAAGGAAGCCAGGCTAAGCGTGCAGGCAGCTTCTTTGTGGTCTTTTTGCAACTATGACTCTGTAATTACAGATTGAGTGACACTATCTAAAAACCAAAATACCCCTAAGTCTGAAACTCTGACTGTCAACATAAAACCACAAGTGGAAATTTTGTTTCATGCACAAAATTATGAAAATACTATATAATTTCCCTCAGCCTGTATATATAAAGTATATGTGAAACATAAATCAATTTCATGTCTGGACTTGAATCCTATCCCCATGATATCTCATTGTACAAATATCCCAAGATCCAAAAAGAAAAATCTAAAATCCACAAACACTGCTCATCTTAAGCACTGTGGATAAGGATACTCAATCTGTATTTCAAAGTAGTTTTAAATGCTCTTATGATCAAAATTTTAAAATATAGAAGGAAAGAGGAACATTAAAAATTATACCTCGACAACCACTGGATACAAAACTTAGTAAACAACAGTTTGAAGAGAAACAGGATACTTGCTTTGATATATTTACCTAGAACATTGCTCCTTTTTATTGCTGACTAGTGTTCTATGATATGAGTGAACCTCAGTTTACCATTTACCAGTTGGATGATATCTGGCTTGTTTTCAGTTTGGGGTGACTGCAAATAAAACTTTTATGCAGATTGTCATGTAAGGTTATTTTTCATTTATCTTTAAGCATTATAAGGCAGGCTGCATTTGCATTTTCATTAGCAGTATGTGAGAATCCCACTAGTTTCTTATCCTCGCCTACACTTGATATTGTCAGAATTTTTTTAAAGCCATAAAACCATTAACATAGGAATGTAGGGATATCTCAGGGTGGTTTTAATTTTGTATTTTCCTGATGGCTAATGATGTTAAATATCTTGTCATATATTTATTTTCCAACTATGTATCTTATTTGAGCCAGGGTTTGTTCTAATCTTTTGCCTTTTAAAAAATTAGATCAGGGGCTGGGGATATAGCTCAGTGGAATAAGCGCTTGCCTAGCAAGCGCAGGGTCCTGAGTTCAATCCCCAGTACCACAAAAAAAAATTAAAAAATAAAAAAAAATAAAAAATTAGATCATTTTCTTTGTTGAGTTTTAAGAGTTAGTTATATATTCTGAAAAAGCTCCCTTTGTGAGATATATGATTTGCAAATATTTTTTCCCATCAGCAGCAAGTTTAGGGCTTATCTTATGGAATAGGAAATTGAGACACAGCAAAGTTAAGCATCCTCCCACAAATCACACAGTTTATCAGGGAAGAAGATTGATTGAGTCTCAACACTGTACTCCAGCCACCATCCTGAACTGCGCTGTGGACAATCACTGTACCAGGTAAACACAAAGATGGAATATGGGCCTGATTGAGTCTTAGAGATATTCTGTTTCTGGGAGACATTTCTCCTCAGGAAGCCCAAAGTGACCCCTGGCCTACCTCCTGAGGACACTTCAGTGGGATGTGTCCTTACATCCATATGCACAGAACTCTACTGCAAAGCATTTATCTGAAAGTGGAGGACATGTCTCAGGCACCTCTTAGGCTCCATAAAAATCATGCTCATTATTGAAATAGTTTACACACACCTGAAAACCACTTCTGAAAATAAAAGGGAGATTCTTTTTTTTCTAATAATACCCTGACTTCATTTTAGCCTCCTTTGCTTAATTTTTATGGGGTTTTATTTCACAGCCTGATTAGTTGTTTCTTCAAGTACTTGGAAAATCAGTTTGTCACACATTTCCACAGGGACTGTAGAAACAAAGGAATCTTGTGCCACTTGAAATTCCACAGGTAGGACTGGCAAAGCACTAGTTACTGCTTAGAGGCCCTTTGGTCCTTTATGATCTGGAATCTGGCTCTTCCTATGTGGGATCATTGTGAGTAACAGGGCTGGAGTCACAGATTTCTCTCTATTTTGTTGATGGGGAAGAGCAAGCCAGAGTCTCCTAGCAAGTTGTGGCTGTGGGAGGAACACAACTAGGTTCCCAGCCAGGGTCATGGAAACCTCCCCTCATCACACCTTCCATCCTCCCCGTGCCTCCAAGCCTGACTTACCATGTGACATAATGATGCTCCTACAAATGACTCAGTGGAGAGAGAGTCTGTTCTTTACTGATAAATCTTGCTTTATATTCTACAACCAAGGCAAGAAGAACAATTGAGAAGTACATATTTGAACTTGGTGCAATTCTCAAGGATGAAAAAATCCATGATGTTATGACTCTGGAGATGAAGTGACAGGAGGTGCGCATATGCATGCTTGCGTACGTGCACGCATGCATGCATGCGCATGTGCATGTGAGTGTGTGACACACACCAATGAGACATAAATTGGACAGGTTCACATGTGAACATGATGTATTGCATTTTCCCTTAATTTTAGCCCCCCTTTGAACAATTCTAGAAACACAGAATCACTTAGAGCAGATGAAGTCTTTTTCATGAAGATGCAGCCTAGATAGGTAGGTCATGCCTCTTACTACTCTTTAAACTGCTTAACTACTTTATGATTCCTCCCATGCTGACAAAGCATTCCTGTGATCATTCATTCACCAAATGTTTGATGAGTGCTTATCAAATATGAGATACTGGTTTTAGCTAGGGAGTTACAGAGGTAAATAAAACACAGCCAGCCCATCCTTCATGATGCTTGAAATTCAGCACATGGGCACACAGAAGATAATGCAATGAGTTCAATGTGGCAGCATAGGGGAACATATTTTGAAGGTGCAGCATGGAGAAAGGGGTGATAAGTGTCATATATGACATGGGTTTGAAGAATGACTAGGAGTTTCTTCAGGGAACCACAGAGAAATGGAACCTTCCAAGCAGAACGAACACCACTACAAAGTTGAGGAAGACTATGAAATTTGATGTTTTAAGAGAAGCTATGAGGAGTTTGTTGTTGGAAAATCAACTGTGATGGGAGATTGGTGAAGGTTGAAGAACTGAGCAAGAACTGTGCTGGATCCCATGTGACAAGCTAAAACAATTCCTTGGACTTCACTCCATGAACAACAGAGATTCATTGATTCAAGTGGGAGTAAAACAGTGAAGGACTTGAATATCAAGTAGATCGTTCACGTAGCAATGTAGTAAGCAAGTAATGTTTGGTCAATCCAGAGCTAAGAAGACGAAGTAAGAAATATTTGGAATCATTGTGCCGGGTACTTATTTAATTTAATTGTCACAGAAGTACTAAAAAGTGGTTATTTTTAGTTCCATTCACAGATGGGAAACTGAGAGGTTTGTTATTTACTTGAGATCACCCAGCTGGTAAGGAATAAAGCTGAAATTACGATAGCTCCAACAGAGGTAAGGACTTGATTTAGGTTGTAGGAATGGAGACAAATGTATAGGTTAAAGGGATTCTTGGGGGCTAAACAGCTTTGATGACAACAGAATTAAAGGGAAGCCTAAAGGAAAGAAAGCATTTCAAGGGGACTCCTGGGGTTCTTGGTCATCAGAAGTTACTTGTATGACAATGTCATGCACTGAAACAACTTCCTCTTCGGCACTCACTCTAAACCTTATTTATTTCCCACATAGTAACAATTGTTTTCCACCTGTGCTTTCAGTTCTATCCCCTGCAAATATCCAAGTGATTTTCAACCCACATCTTTTAATCTTCTATTTCTTCCTGTCATTTGGTGGTTTCACCTGCATTTTCAATTACACATAACATCTATTTTTCTCCTTCATACTACAGCATTCCTTCTTTCCTTTACCACAAAATGCTTTCGAATCTGTGATTTAGACTTGGTACTTTCATTTCTTCACCTTTCTTTCCCCAAGCTACTGCAATCTGGATTCTCCAGTGAAACTACTCCCTTAAAAAGGTAACCTATAACCTCCTCTTGATGAAGTCTTTGTTCAGTTCTCATCTTCTTTGACCTCTGCTTGATGGTTGCATCCATCACGTTATGGCTGTGAGATTGACTTTAACTTGGCTTCTTCAAGCAGGGTAGAATTCTAATTATCAGATCCAACGTGGATTCTTTGAATTCTTTGGCCATTTCAAAGTGAGTACAATATAGAAATGAATGTTTATGCCAAATAGACACTTCAGCCTCTGGACGCACTTCACTGACAGCTTTCCTAAAAAAAAAACCAATGTACATGTCATTGGGGGGGGATTGTTGGGTATACTGCTCCTTCTTTACCCCATGTGAACATATTTTTATCCTATCTATCTATCTATCTATCTATCTATCTATATATATATATATTTAACATCTTTTGTGGTAGCATAAGGTTGTGATAAACTTTTTTTTATTAATAAATGAGTGACCCTAGTACCTCAGTTAAGATAGGATAGAGTAGAATAGAATAAGTTTCAAGCTTTGGGGGACTTTAAATACACAACATTTTATTTTTCACTCACTCAAATGTTGCTATGGTTCCAGAGTACTCTGGGGATGGTCCTTCCCAAGTGGAAACTTACAGATCCAGGCTCTGATTTGCTGTTGTGCCTTTGTGCTCTCAAACATGGATAATATTCTCATTCATTGTTGATGTAGGGGAAAGAGAGCACTAGATGACCACACAAGAGTCCTTTCTTTCTCTTTTTGTACTGAGAATTAAACCCAGGGCCTTTCCACTAAGCTACATTCATGCCACTCATTGTTTTTTACTTGGAGACAGGTGCTCACTAAGTCACTCAGGCTGAGCTCAAACTTGCCATTTTCCTAACTCAGCCTCCCAGCTAGGATTATGGGCTTGCACCACCACACTGGGCACACCTTGACTCTAAATATTTTGTTACAAGTATACGTATAACTTCTACTCACCCTATTAGCCAGAACTAGCTATGTGACCTCACCTAAAGGCAAAAAAGAGGGGGAAATTCTGTGTCTGTGAACCTAGAAAGGAAAAAAGAACCAGATACAAAGTTCACCGAGTTTTTCCTCAATTCTCTAGTGGCTCGACAAACACTCATTTAGCTTTACATTGGCCGTGGATGATTGGGCAGCAGCACTACTCAGAGCCAGGAGAAAACATTAGTGCACATTGTTGCAGAGCTTCAAATGTTACAGTCGGTGATTCGCTATTTCAGCACCAGCACGTGGGGGAACAGCTCCCTGCACTGTAAATGATTTTGCCTACATGATAGCAAGTTTCTTAAAAGTACTGGCTTCCAGAATTTCCGTACAGGTAGAGAAACATACACAGTGTCAAATAATGTAATTATACCTCATCTTGCTCCAATTCCTCTATCTCACAAACTCAATCAACTTCTTTGATGAGCAGGGCACACCACTAAATGCCATCCTCTCTCAGTGCTTTAGTTTACACTTCTATCTAAAATATGAGCGACAACCTCTACTCTGTGTTTCTGAGTCTCCACTGCCTCTCACCTTAATGAAATGGCCGAGTAATTTTGGCATCACAGGGGGAAAGTCTGGCTCTAGCCCCTCAGGGGATATATTGAATAACTTGTTTCTTGCTGACCTCAATCAGTCTATAATTTCTAGACATTTTCAGCTATCATCTGTGAATCTGTCCCTCTCTCCAGGTTCTTATTTGGAAACCATCTCCACCGTACATATAAAACTTAAGGACTCACACGCACAGCAATTACTCCTGAAAGAAATTCACATGTGGCAGCTCCCTCGGTATGTGGTATGAAAATTAATAAGCATTTATTTTATGACAAGGTAAAAATATAACTGTAGGTAGGGATAGTTCCCTATTTCTCTGTATATACGTATCTCTTTACACATAGTGTTTTCTTTCTAAATAAGCTTTCAGAAGATAAGTTGAGCTCTTAGAAAACTGGGAGTGGAGAAAATAGATTCTGAACATGCTGGTGTTCTCGATTATTGCTGTCAAGCCCTCAAGCACGTTTCTTTGTGATTTCCCATTAAAAGTGGGGGCCTTGACGCTGTCTTCCTATAATGTACCAAGTGCAGCTCCTGCTACCCTCCACAGACCTCCCTATTTGCCTCATTTCTTTCTCCTCTCTCTGGCAATAGAAATAGCAGACATCCCAGCAGTGTGTACCTCTTCATCCAAACCTGGCAGTCTCTTGGGAAAAAGGACAACAAAATGTGGCCACTTTCTCAGAAAAATACACATAAAATAAAACCACCAAAGAGACATGTTTTGGGAAGGGGAATATTCGGCAGGAAAAAAAAATGCTCTTTCTTCATTGAAAAAAAAAATGTGTCAGAGTTTCATCACTGGGCCAGCTTTCTGCTATTTCTACAGAAGGACTGCCTCTGCACTTTCAGACCCTGCTGTCTTTCCCAGACTCACCTAAACCATCCTCACAACACTACCCAGAGCCTACATGAAGCAGAGTGAAGGGAGAGAGCCATTCTGCTATAGCTTTCAAGAATGGAATCTTTACTTTCAGATCTACAACTTGCTTCCCAGTCAGCACATTTGGATACATTCTAGAAATTAAGAACATACCTTAATAGAATAGTAATACCTTAGATTTATATAGCACTTGCCTTAGAGGTACTCCAAGTGCCTTACAAACTCTGTCCCACAGGCTCTACAAGAATTGTGCCTCCCCTGAGACATCAATAAAGGGGACTCAAAAAATGACATGATGCTCTATCCTCCCCCCAACACACACACACACACTCACCAGGCAGACCAGCATAAGACATGCAAAAAATATGCCTCGGCTGAAGAAAATATGTCAGATGACACTGAAGAGAAAAGGCCTGGGACTCCCAGTTCCATGGAGCTCGGGAGCCTGCCTCCTCCTACAGAAACCAGGTATCTGAAATATCTCATGGGAGTGGCTTACTGCACAGACATTTGCATTGGGTACATGGGAAATTTAACTATTTCTCTTAGCCTATAAGGGTGGTCCCTTGAGTCCTTTCGTAAAGGTGTTCTGCAGGACCCTTACTTCCACATATAACTTGCTTCAAGTAATTTTTTCCTAAGTAGTTCATGATGAGATCAGTGATACAAACAGTTTCAGACTCATGATGAAGTTGGAAGAGGAAAGAACACTGAATTATAGCGGTAGGCTGGGAGGAATTGTTATGGTAGGGACGGAGAACAGTGAGGACAAGGGGAACCATTGTGGCAGCCCCTAGTGTTGTGTGTTTTCCCCTCTGATACTTTACATAGGAGCTAGAGCAAGCACAGGGTAGCTTCACCTGCAAAGACCATCTAAACTACTGTTTCTCTGTGTAATAAATTCCTTTCCCAGTGGAGCGGAGCAGTCTTGACAGGTTAGGGAGTTCCATGCCAGCCATGTCATAGCTCAAAGCCCCACAAACTGTGGAGTGGCATGAGAGGCTGGCAAGTTCATAAATTATCCTCCCTGCCGATTGCACCATGATCACTAATGGCACTTGCTTACAGGACAAAGCCCCAGTATTTATCTTGCTTTAATTATATTAGAAAGCAGTGATATTCAATTAACCAACTAATCAAGCAAGCCAATCAATACTGATCCTGGCAGGATTCTCCAGTGCCTGGCTTCTTGTTCTGGGTGGTAGTCTGTACATTAGAGTCAGATGGAATTAACTCTTGAAGGCCTGAGTCTTGCTGTTATGGAGTAGACGAGAAAAGAAGCCAGATTTAGCTTTCAAACATGGGAAGAAACCACAGCATCTTTCCTTTGTCTAAGGATGGTAAGGATGTGCAACAGCCTGCTTTGGGGTTTAGGTGTTATTTGTTCTACAACATATATTTGTTTTTCCATATACAATTGTCCCTGGTGTCACTGGGGAATAGGTTTTAGGATCCCTTGACAATACCAAAGTCTTCAGATGTTCAAGCCCCTTATATATAATTGTGTTATATTTGCACATGACCAACACACATCATCTTGTATATATTAAATAATCTCTAGATTAATTATAACATATAATACAATGTAAATGCTATATAAATATTTTTGAGACTGTACTGTTTAGCAAATAATGCCAAAGTGAAAAAGTGTACTTGTCCAGAAGAGATGCAAATTTTAAAAACTATTCTTGATCCAAGGTTGGTTGACCTATGGGTGTGGATGTGGAACCCATAGACACAGAAAACCAACTATACATTGAAACACTGATTTTCCCTATTCCTGAAGATCTGGAGCACTGAGATCCCTGTATCATATAGCAAGTCAATAGGAAAAGGTCTAAATATTGAGTAGACCTGGTCATGAGAGCTTTACTGTTTGTCTCCCAAATGGTAAAGCTTCCCAATACAGTCACATTGTTTAGTGGCAGGAAACCAACCCAGAAAGCCTTCTCCAGGAGTATCCTGGGCATGTGTGAGGGAGTGGCTAGGAGATACAGTAAGTCAGGATACAGTCTTGGGTGAGGGCTTTGTCAGCCTGGCCCATATTTTCACCCGTTTCACTTGTGGTTAGGACTTTGAGACTGTGTGTTGGTTATCCAAGGCTAGGGAGTGGTTGGCAGCCAGAGGGGAGAGCATTGCCTTTGGGCTATGCACATTATCTCTTTGCCTTCATGAGGCTTCTCCTGTAGACACACCTGGACATAATCACTCACACTGGCAAGCATTGCCCAAGGTGAACTGATGACAGAAATTGCTCATGGTTGCCCAGATATACGATTTTCCTGGCTTGTGAGGCAAAATTCAGTGTGGCATTTGTGCTTAGATACTCCCAACTTGAGTGGTTACATAATTTACTAACCCCCCCCAAGCCCCATGATAATTTCAGTAATTTTCACCCTGCACAC
This sequence comes from Dinomys branickii, assembly GCA_004027595.1. NCBI lineage: Eukaryota > Metazoa > Chordata > Mammalia > Rodentia > Dinomyidae > Dinomys > Dinomys branickii. The sequence continues at coordinate 98,784 of PVLD010001784.1, read as the reverse complement.
ACCTGAAGCTGGGACCTCTGCAGATGATCTCCTAGATGAGAATGGCATTGGAAAAGGAAGAGATAGCCAGAGAGGATGGATGCCAGGATGTTCACCCCATGCTCACAGCTTCCTAGCAGGCAGCCTGGCTTTTACAGAAGTTTCATCCCTGTGCACCCCTTTGGGGTTGTTCCAAGACAGAAAAATATCTACTAGATGACCACAGATGGCACCATTGCAGAACCTTTTCAACTGTATCAAGTTCCCAGAGGTATCCTTGGAAGCAAAGTAGAAATCACTGAAATCAGAAGATTGATGCTTCTGCAGAAAACCAATGTGATGGTGGTTAAAGGAACCACCCAAGTCTTCAAGTACTTCTACTTCTTTGGAGAGAAACTTTCTGCTACTTCAGGTGGGCTGAATCAGAACCTTATTCCTAGAGTTTGCCCATCTGAACCCAAATGATTATATGGAAAACTGGAGACATTTCACACGGAGGTATACTAAAAGGAAAAGAATATTAAGACTACTATGGTTTCTAAAAATTTGACGAGTTTTGGCTCATTAAGAGTTTTGTAGGTTTGTTAATTTAATAAGAGCAAATGGGGCTTCAGTGTTAGACAACAATCAGTAATTTGAAGGGGGCAAAAAAGAATAAAAAGAAATTAGTCATTACTTAGCACAACGCTTAATCAGGAGACACCAGAAACTTTCAGCTTCACAGGAATGTTTTCAAAGATTGGAGATTTGAGATGCACACAGTGCTTGACATTACCTAGAAGGCTGGAAAAAATGGGCATAGTTGTGATTGCTGGTTGTCAGGGAGTCTAAAATTTAAGTACATATTATCTGCAAACTTTCCTTCTTTCTTTGGATCAGGGCTTAGCTCAGCAAGCAAAGGGGAGGTAGTTCTTTGTCTTAGCATTTGAGGTGTGCTGAACCCCATTTGATACAAGTTTTCTTACCTCTGAATTGTTCAAAAAATCCTCTTTTTCTACTAATTTTTCCTTACCTCGACTTCATCCCTTTCCATGCTGCAATGAGGGGACATCTGTGTGTCCCCATTTACCCTGCTCTTTACCATGACAGATATGGTCATGTGCTCTGGATTTCTCACACCTTTTGGGTCTACTGTCCTGTTCTGACTGATGGCCTCTGGATTATTTCTCAGCAGGAGAGTGTCCATGTGTGGTCAGTAGTATCACCAGACACAGCACTTTCAGCTCTTCCATCCATGCCCCTATATTGAAAACCAGACCTCTGTACACTCAACCTTGCTGCAGCCCATGCAGCTTTGGAGTCCAGATCCATAACCACCCAGGGAGGACCTTGCTGTCTCATCTGCCCTATTCCTTATTCAATACTTTGCCCAGGGCTGAGATGCATTTTTCCTGTCACCTAATCCCACCTATATAACATATTGTAAGCCAGTTCTTAATTACTTGATTCATGATGACAATTAACCTTTCAAGACTGAAAAATGTTTCTAGAAGCTTCTTGGTCTTTTTGACCTTGAAGATGCTCTGTGGCCTGACCTGACCAAGATAGCACAAGACCTGCAACAACAACTTGATAATGGAGAAAGGAAATTTTGTTTTAAAAATACATAATCAAGCCATCTGTCCATACTGATTCAGATGCTTTGAAATGGTTCTGAAACCTGGTCAGGATGAATTAGGCAGGACATAGATGACCCAAAGCACAATTCAGAATAAATACCCAGATTTCCAAAATACAGTATAGCCTAGTACCTCATGTGGTTGGGACTCAAATGCACACCTTCCTGAGACTCTTCCTACCTCACTAAACTGTCTCCTCCTGCTTGCCATGGCATGCTGCCTTTATTGTTTAGGTAGTAAACAACATGAATTGTTATGAATGTATTGGGATTTCATTGTTCTATTGGCATCAAAAGTGGACAGTTGGGTATTTTAGAGCAAGGGACAGTGAGTCAGGGGCATGCAGAAGCCACGGGAGCCTGTGACTTACGTGGCCTTAGAGATGAAGTTCCTTCATACATCACGGGAGTAGTAGAGGACCTGCAAAAGCAAGCACTATCTACTTTAAATGTACTGATAATCAACCCCAGCACAGAGCATATGTTATTCTTTTGCAGAAGGAATAAATAAGGTCTAAATTGGAAAAATTCAAAAGTAAGGCTGGGTTTGGACTGAATTATTTGCTGCTGTCATCCAAGTCCTACATTGGACAACGCACTATAATCTTTGATCTCTGCAGGCTGAATGTCCTTCAAGATAGGAACTATTTTAATAGTTGCTGCTGAAACAGTAGAGACTGAACTCCAGGGGAGAGTGCTCTGAGAGGACATGGATTTCTCAGTAATAATTACTACAAGCAGCAGAAACTTAAGTTTAACTACACCAATTCTTTAGCTTTGGGATCTGTCTCTGGGCTCAGTTGCTTTTTCTTCTTTTTTTATGCTTTCTTTTGTATAATGTTCTTCCTCGGTTTTGTATCTCACTTGATATAAAAGGATATCTGATAAGCGCTTGCCTAGCAAGCGCAGGGTCCTGAGTTCGATCCCCAGTACCGCAAAAAAAAAAAAAAAAAAAAAAAAAGGATATCTGAAATGATTGAATGTAGATGAAAAAATGCTTTTTCTTCTGTACCTTAATGCAGGTTAGTGAAAGAAGTGAATCAAGAAGTGAATAGTGACTATCACTTATGTTCTGTAAAAGGCTAGATATAAGGGACTCTAAATTTCTTTGCTAATGGGACAGGGGTGGTAATGGTGGAAGTGATAACATGGAACTACTTCGAATTTGCTATGTCCCAAGTACTTTTTCACACAGTGTCTCTAAAGCTCCCCAGTTGGCACTGGGACCTTGAAAACCAGTTGGGAAAGGCTCAAAGCCTTCTCAAAAGTCACACCGGTGTTACATGGCCAGCAGATCTTTAGCGCAGGTCTCTTGATTTTGATCCAATGCCTCTGCAGTGATTCCATGAACCACCTCAAGTCTCATTTGGAATGCTATTAAAATTTGCACCTCTTACAAAAGCCCATATAAGCAAAAGACCAGTTTGACAGGTTCAGTATGTTTTCATCTTTGCATCTCCTAGAAGAGATGCTAATGAGGGCCAAGGCAGAGTACTGTGGGAATGTTCTCCTAACAACCACAGTAGGAATTATCCCCATTTGACAGTGAAGGAGCTGAAGTTCAGCATGCTGGGAAACTCACCCACAAGCACACACCTGAAAACAGTAGGCAGCTTGCCCCACCCTCTTTGTTGCTGTTGGCCTGTATGACTGCTGTTCTGACCAGTTGAAAATGCTAGGGGCTGGGGATATAGGTCAGTGGAATAAGCGCCTGCCTAGCAAGCACAGGGTCCTGAGTTTGATCCCCAGTACAGCAAAAAAAAAAAAAAAAAAAAGAAAAGAAAATGCTGTATATGCCCAAATCCTAGTAAACCTGAGCCAGGATGGCAGTGAATATGGATAACCAGAACACACTGGGCTTGGTCAACCCTGGAGTGCCCTTACAAAACCACTTTTGATCCTTGCCCCATGGTGATAGGTCAGCTGTACCAACTCCCCTTCCATGCACACTTCCCTGCTTGGACATTTCCCCCAGCTAGATTTATGGAGGGAAAGTCAGGAAAGCTCAGCTGCCACAGAGAAGCTCAGACTCCCTGTTCTATCTGGACATGGTGTTTTCATTCACAGTCCTGCGTAGGCTGCATGAATGTTCTTCAGTCTCAGGAGCTGGCTAGGCCTACAGCACCCTGGGCTCATGATGAGCTGCTCCCCAGGAACAAAGTGAGGCTTTGACCCCTCTGTGAAAGTATTTGGTTCCATGGGACTATTCACCATTTCTTGCCTCCTTTCTGCATCTCCATCCAAGCTCCAGTTACAGCACCATGCAGAGTTGTGCCAACTTGAACTCTCGATCTTGGGCATGGAGTTGCAGATGACAAGTAGCCTCCATAACCCACAGCCCCTCTGCTTGGGTCTGTTAGCTCTAACAGGTCTACCCACTCTCCAGGTACATCTCTGTGCATGAGCCAGCAGAGGATCCCTCCCTGGCCCCCAAATGACCATTTGAGGCAGATGGCGCTCCTCTCCTTAGATCACACGAGGAATAGCCCTAACAACAGTTTTAACCAATCAGTTAATTAATTAAAGTGACTCGTTGCCAGGGGAACCTGACAGGCATATAGCACTGTGCGGGCTCCTGCTAAGCAGGCGGAGAGAGGCAGGCTTTCCTATTTGTCCCACTGCCTCTTTCACACACTTAGCCATGGAGCCACCCCAAAGGATAGTCCCTACCCCCGTGATTCCACATCCTCTACTGCTGGAATAGGAAGGGAAGCCCATCAGGAGCATCTGTCAAGGAGTCTATGGGAAATCAAGTTACAACCAGTCACAGTGTGTTTCAAAGCCTCCCAGCTCCCACCCATCAGCCCAGGCATCATTAATAACCCACAGCCTAATGACAGAGATCAGAGATGAGTATTGGAGCAGGGAGCAGGGAGGGGACAGCCCCAAAGCAGTGAGGCAGAGAAAAGAATGACTTATTATCCCCATGCCAGGTGTAACCTTCTCTCCACAGCCAAGCCAAGCCCAGAATGATTTATTGATACAGTGAATGGATTTTTATAATTAAAATTGATTTTTGGTTTTAGCCTGGTCTGGAAGGTCTGGGTCAAGTTCAAGAGGGGGAAGAAAGGCCACACAAGGGAAGGGAAGGAAATGTACTCTCACTTTCCCATATATCATAGATTCTTAGAGCCAGAAGCCTCTCCTGGTACAGGTGAGCAAAGAGCAGCCCTGCGAGGTTGATCTACTTGGCCAGGCTCAGATGAGAGGGAAGGTAGAGCTGGGACAGGATGTGGGTGCCCTGAGGTACTCTCCAGGGGTTTTGTGTGTAGGTGATCACAAAGCCACAGTACGCTGGTGTGAAGCTTGCTCACTGCACAAGGGTACATCACCAAGGAGCAAGGGGCATGGACTTCCAGCCACGCCCTATTTGCTTGGGCGGGGCTGCTGCTGCCCAGAAGCTACGTCCAAAGGGACCTTCTGACCTGTTTCCTTGGCTGACTATTAGCTGCTTTGTCCTCTGGCTCTGTGGCCATCTGACTCCACCTTATAGTCCAGCTCCTGGAGGACACATTGGAGCTGACAGATGATGATCTCCGTGGGGCTTTCCCACACACAGAGGAGATATATGGGGCTGCAGTGTGTCTGCCCAACATGATTCATAAGTCAGGGATCTGTGGCCCTGGGAGATTCATACACAAATTATAGCTGGTGCACTCATGATTGCATATTCACAAATACACATGCCTGGGCTTATGTGGAAGACTAGGTTGATGTTGCGGGCTTACCACATTGCCAGATGCACATATATGGTTCTTGACCAATCCCTTCGAGGAAAGGGGAGAGCAAGACAGGAGAGAGAGGGAGGTAGAGGAGGAGGAGGGGAAGGGGAAGATAAAGAGGTAGGAGAGAGGGAGAGACCCATGTCTACTTCCAAAGTTTACTTGGCAACCCCTTCCTGATCCAACCCATCATGGGCATGGGCCACAGGAATCTGAGTCCTACCCCACCCCTAGTTGTCCCTACCAGGTCACTTAGGCAGTGCAACCTCCCAGCAGTACTAGTGGCGGCACTGCTCCTGCCTCTGCCCGTGACCCCTGGGCCATGTGTTTGTACAGAACGAGGAGGACATGCATGTGGCCATAGTCACTTGGATGCATTATTACCGCCCTGTAAAAGCCTAGTTTAACAAATATTTTAAGAAGAGTTTTAGATTCAATACAAATTTAAGCATAAGGGGTTCCTGTTGGGTCCTCTGCCCCCCCCATGGCCTCCCTACTGTCAATATCCCACAACAGAGTGGTATAATGAGTAAAACTACAGTGACATGTCATTATCACCAGGAGTCAATGGTTTGTACTGGGGTTTATTCTCTTGGTGGTGTATATCATGTTGATCTTGAAAATGGTATGATGACAGGTACCAGTCATTATCACTCAGAAGAGTTTCACTGCCCTGTACATTCCATCTACTCATCCATCTCTTCTACCTAACCCTACTACTACCTTGTTACTGCTGCCATAGTTTTGCTTCTTTTAGAGGGCCATGTCATTGGAATGTTACACTACGTAGTTCTTTAGATAAACTTCATTGGCTTCAGAATATCCATATAAGGTTCTTCCTTATCTCCTTGTGATTTCAAAGCTCATTTGTTGTTAGTACTGAATAATATTCCATGGTTGGGATATATCACTGTTTACTGAAATTCATCTAATGAAGGCATCTTGGTTGCTTCCAAGTATGCATGTCTATAAGTAAAGCTTCCGTAAGCCCCTGTGTGCAGGTATAGTTTAGTTTCCATCTGCTTTGCTGGGCGACCACTCACTGTAGGGAAAAGAGCCAAGATGTACAAAAAGTCTGGACTGGATGAAGGGTCTTGAGAGTATATGCCACATCCCATGGATGCCCAGCCTATGCTCTGGTTTCTGGAAGGCCTCCAGATCTATGTGTTAGTAATCAAGAAATATATGTAAATCCCCATTCTTTTGTTTCTAGGACTATAAGTAGATTGTCATGATATTCAAACAATACATTAGAGAAACTATACAGATAAACACAGTTTATGCCTCATCCAACTATTTCATAAGTCATGTCTGATTATAGTTAATGATGTGCCCGATTCTCTTTGCTTTCCTTCAACCTGGTGTAACCAGCAAACACATCACATACATGCCTAAAATAAATGGCTGTGTAATAAAAGATTGGATTAGGTGGTCTTAAGTTCCCATTCAGGTTTTGTTGGTCTTTGAACTAGGTTTGTGTACATAATTTATGCTCTCTTAGTTATTTTTCTTCTTCCCATCTATTTTCTTGTGACCTGGATGGGTATGGGTAGTTTGTCCAAGATTACAAAAGCTTAAATGTGAGCCCACAGAGTCAGGCACATGAAGGTCACCAGGAGATTGGTCACAGGGAACAAGGACAGGGACATGGACATGGAGAAACACTACTCTAAGGGCACAGTCTGTGGTCAGACAGGGTGCTTTGGTCCTGGGGTCACTGGTAATAGAAGACTTCCACCCCTGTCTCCTAGATCTGCCACCAAAGCCACCTGACATCAGCCTGCCAAATGAGTGAAGGAGATCTTGTCTGGATGTTTTCTGATTTCTGAGAAGAGAGGAAATGGAAGAGGGCTACTGAAGCATATGTCCCTGTGCATTGGTATATCTGCCACCCTTCACTCAAACCCCAGCTTCTTGTCACTAACATGGCACTTCCTGTTTTCAGCATTTTCCTATTCCTTCCCCTCCTTGAGGAACAACGGATAGAGAAGTCCAAAGGACTAGGCCTGTAGGCTTGGCTGATTCCAAGTGAACTGGATATGAGGGCAGGTCAGTTTTGCCTATGGGCTCAAACCCCCTTTTCTAACTGTTCCCTCCACTACAAAGAGCTGATTTTATTAAGATGCATTCTAACCAAAGATGCCTTTGAATGAATGCCTGGTTTTGCTGGAGTCTCCCTAAGTTCAGGAAGCTGAGCTGACAGGATCAGAGTGGACAGCAAAAAAAGCTGGGCTGCACCCTCTGTTCTACCAGCTCTAGAGTCTACAGGATCAGACACAGTCCTCGCCACAACTGGGGAGGTAGCTCAGAGGACATGGCCCACAGGAAAACCTGCCCACCAGAGTCCCTTCCAATCTCACTTCTAGTACGCTGGGAGAAGTGCAAAGCTCAGGTTATTCTGGAGTTGGGCTCTGGTTGTTCTGAATTCCCTAAACACTACTCCTGGGTGCCAAGACAAGATGTACATTCACTCAAGCTCTGGGCAACAGAGACCCAGGAAACAGCCCCCCTCCAAAGTCTGCAGCCTGTAGTGCCAGCAGAAAATCCAATAATTGGTTACATTTCATGAGGTCAAGCTCTCCATCTCCTCTTGGAGCCTGCCAGAGTAATATTTCCCCACACTAAGTGATTGCCTAGAATCTTGTGCAGCCCCAGAGAACAGACATCTTTTGGAGAAATATGTCCTGTATATGCAGACAGAGAAATATTTATCTGTATAAGCCAGAGAAATAGAATGATTTTAAGACATATCTGCACAGGACCTCTGCAACGTCCACTCTGCTATGTCAGTGTCCCTGGTGTTTGCAGCCATGCACCCCTGCAATTCAGTCAGCTGTTGCTCACTGTCGGTGAGTGTTTGGTCATGAAAATCCTGCTAGAGTGGGATTCAGGTGGAGAAAGGAAGTTGCCTAAGGCCAGAAAGCAGACACAGGTCATGGACAGGATGCCATATGAAAGTCCTTGTCCTGCCACTCACTGGCTATGTGACCTTGAGCAAGTCACTTTGCTTCTTTTAACCTGTGTTCTTATCTGTAAAATAGAGACCCTGACCTGGCTACCTCACCAGGTTGTGGTAAAGGTCAGAAATAATCATGGCTCTGAAATTGCTTCATAAACTGTGAAGCAGGGTCCAGCTCTCTAGTATTACTGCCCTGGCCAGCCCCTCCCTGCCTCTGAGCTCAGCAGCTTTCCTCCTGCTGGGTCTGTGTGACTCCTGGGCAAGTCTCCTTTACCCTTTGATGCATGCTCCCCAGGGCACAGTTGTCCCAGTCACAGCCCATTTTCAGGGTCCTTGGTAGGGAAATAAGGAAGAAGGCAGTGCTCAGCTCTTGGTAATTCTAATCGTGCTGGTCTGAGCTTGACCTAAGCAACAGCATTTTCTGACAACTCTGTAGCCAGTTCTGATGCTCAACTAGATTTGGAGGCCGTTAGCTTAGACCCTGATTCCTTATCCTTCCCTTTGCCCAGCTCTTACCAAGTGCTTCAAGTTGTCCGCTTCAAGTTTGAGGACTCCTGAGGTTGAGGGGTGGCCCATGACCCAGTACATGGTGATCTGGTGAGCTTGCCAAAGGGCCAGACAATCTAAACCAGGCTCCAGTGGACCCCAGCCATGGGTCCAGGTCAAGCTACATTCGCAGCAACAGCAACATCAGCAGCCTATGCAGACTCGAGGAGAAAATGCATCTGCAGATGAATCCACTCATGGTGTGCTACCCGCCTGATGGTCATGGTTGCTTCCTCGCAGCTGCCTCAGCCCTGCCTCCTGCAGGTCTGTTTACAAACTCAGCAAAAGCCCAGTGTTTAATCACATCTGGAGGCTGCTTCCTCATGTCCCTGTCACAGCATGGGAGGTTTCTGGACTCTGTGCCAATGCTTGACCCTAATCTGCCAGAAATGTCGTGCCAAGCCATGTCCCCACATGCCAGCACACAACACAGCCTCTTGTGCTTGGCCAAGAGCCAACCTGATTTTCTGTCCCAGACCCATAGCCAACTTTTGACTATGCCTTTTCACAGAGGTCAGGAGAGAACCTGCATAAAGGAAGGCTGAAAATGACTGTGACCTTGTGTCTTATAATAGCTAGAACTGCTCCCTGCCTTCATCCAGCTTGTTCTGGTGCTATGGGCAATAACACACAAACACCCTGCGTTTCTCTTCCTGCCCTGTGTGATTCAAAAGCAGGGAACAGTCCTCAGAAAAGCAGAAGGGGGGGTGGAAATTCTAGGGCTGTCTATATAGCCAAACCCTTGAATAGGGAGGAGGTCAGTGGAATGCGTCTGTGGGTGTCACTGAGTGGAGTCATTGGCTTGGCTGGGAATGAGATCACCAAGTCCCTCATAGCTCTCCCAAGATCTGCTCCTTCTCCATCTCCCACTTATAAAGCCATAGAGGGCAGAAGTGTTCAGCCACTATGGGGCGTGTCTGGACATCTTTAAAGTTAATAGTAGAACTTTTTGGTTAGGGGGACATTATCTGCACGAGGTGAAGCAAACCAAAAAGTTGAATGGGCCCTGGTTATCATGACTGTGATGAGTGGGCACTGGTTTGGTATGGAAGCGCCAGGCAGGGTAACTGGGCAGGGTTAGTAATTGCATACTAACTCATCTGTATGACCTCTTGGAAGGTAGAGAATGGTAAACACCCAACAAGCCTATGAAGTGGCCAAGTGAGACCACAAAGCCCAGGTGCTCACGGTGGCACAACCTGACTCCTGGGGCGCCACAGGCTCCTGCTTAGCACCAACTCATGGCAAGATACCTTATTCCCTCTGGTGAACTCTACACTTCTGGATCCCTCTCCTGGTTTCTCCATCTACTTAGCTTTGGTATCGAAGGCTATTTGTTAGTATAACTAAGGCACAAGTGGACCAAGAAGGGTAATCGAGGCTCCAGGCCTTCACCTGGCCACCCCACATGTGTCCTCTAAGAATGGGATCCATCAGGCAGCAACAGATGCCTCCTTCCACCTCTGTCCCTGGCCAGCAATTGCTTCTGACCTCACTGAGCTGGGCAACTAAGTATAGCCCTGACGGCCAGTTCTCATTTTGGAAGAGGGAGTTGGTTCTGAGCCTTAGTCTGATGGAGATCACATTCCTCAGCTGCAGGAGGTGTGGAATGGATGAGTTATATCTCCCATGCCCCTACTGGCCACAGAAGGGAACTCCTGATGGTGACCATCTGACCCCAGGACAATCTGATGGGGTTAGTGAGCCCCCGGAAGAGGAGATGGGGGGCTCCGCATGGTCTCCTCTGCAGCCTAGAAAATGTGATGACCGCAGGGCCCTCTGACTGTCCTCCCTGTGCCATGTGGAGGTAGGCAAGGATGGATGTCACTGCACACTTACAATAGGGCTTAACTGGCCCCAACAGAACAGCATCTTTATTGCTCCCATTAGGCACACAAGGAACCTAAATTGGACAAAGGAGAAGAAGTTGATTAGCCATTAACCCTCTTCATATTTCTAAAATGTAAGAAATCAGATATTTTTAAATGAAATTACAGCTTCAATCCTAAAATAAAATTTAGGTTGACTAGTTAAGCAAATTGGTTTAAAAGCTAAAGGTTAAAGCATCTTTTAAAAATTATTTTAATTTTCCAAGTCAAAAAATCCTTTAAATTATATCCTGTCTAAAAATTCAACCTCTCCAGAATTAATCACTGTTAACAGTTTTACTATATCTCCAGAAGTTATTCTCTGCACAAAAATATGTCTGTCTATATGAATTCAGAACTACATCATTTTTTTTCAAAGTAAAATGTAGCTTTATGCTTTTCTGAAATGTGCTTTTTAAACTCCAATATGGATCAAGGACATCTGTCCATGTCAATAGATGCAGACCCATATTATTTCAAAGTATGAGTGTCCCATAATTTATTGAACCATCCCCTATGGATGGATATTTAGGTTATTTCCAAGTGGTCATTAGCACACACAAAGCCTCGGCAGACACTCACAACCATGCACCTGTGCCCCAGTGCTGGTATTTCTATAGTGACAAGTCCAAAAGACAGACCTGCTGGATCATTTTAGGTTGTAGTAATAACTGCCAATTTTCTCCACAAAAAGATTGTGCCCATCTAACCCCGCCTTTCAGAATGCTGTTGCTTTAACTACTGCCCTTTCATATTTGAAGAATTAATGGGAAACACCCTCTAAGCAACCTGGCTTCATGATCAAGACATTTTCCTTGTGTGACAAAGATTATTCAGACAGCAGATGACCCTTCTGCGCCCCCACCCCCAATAGTATCTGGCCTCATCCCTTGAGTGGGTGCTAGAGGGTGAGGTAGGTACCTTAAGGCAGGGGATGAAGGGAGAGGAAGAGGATCCAGAGCAACTGTGGTTTCTGTCACCTCCTTCTAAAGCCAGCTGCACCTGGTTTCCTGAAAGAATCCCTATTGACGGCACTTGGAAGGGTCCCTCTGAAGACTATCAGTTTCCATGCCTTTGGGCACAGTGACATTTCCCAGCATCACATTCGTCTTCCTTCAAAAGAGGAGCACATCCAGACACAGATGTCCTATGGGGAAAGGTGTGTTTGTTTTCACACATCCTCAAATGACCTGGAACACACAGGTGTGTACAAACATCACTGCTATTCCCAGACACACATGTCTAGGTACACACCCCAGGCCACACATTCCCTCTTGGTTTGAACAGCCAGACCATTCCTGGAGATGGTGTGTAGCAGTGCCCTTGACAGAATAAGTCAGAGAGAGGGGAGAAGGAGTGCCTTCCCCGCCTGCCCTGTGGCTCCCACAAAGAGCCAGTGCCAGCAGCCAGAGGGCTCGGCATATGCCTGGGACCAGCTTGGCTCAGCTGCCTGCTGGGCCTGGAGTTAGGTGTCGCCTTGCCAGCCCCGCCCACTCCCTCTCTTTCTTGGCTGCTGGAACAAAGGCCTCCATTGAGCAGGCTGAGCTTGGGAAACTCAGGCCAGCAAGTCCCCAGTCATAGCTCAGATGGGCCATTGTCTTTGTCAGTGTCACCCTGTGAAAGATGGTTGGAGCAGGAGCAACACTTTGATCCCCAGGACAAAAGCTCCTTCCTGTCTGCTGGGCTTGGGGTGGGGGGTGTCTGCACATCCCCCACCTAGGTGTGGGCCCCAGAATCTACCTCTTCCTTCAGAGCAAGCATCTTGGTCAGGAGTTGTAACAAGAGATTGGATGTCAAAACCATAATGTTGGTAGCTGTATGGCCTTGGACAAATCCCTGCAGCCACAGAAAAACAGGGGATCAGAGCTAGACTATCTCCAACATCCCCTTTCATTTTGTTAACTCTGTAAATGCTGGAACCCTTTCCCAATCTAGGATCTGTTTCACCTGCATGTTGGCAGAACTGCTCTCTGGACAGGACATGAATGTGGCTGCCTCTCCTCCATCAGATGCGAAGGGTGGGCAAATGCAAGGAAAAGACCACCTTGCAGTGACACAGTGCAGGAGGTCAGGTCCCCTGAGCCTGTTATATCTTTTGTTTTTCACCTCTGGAGGTGGAACTCAGGACCTCATGCATGCTAGACACACTCACTAGCACTGAGCTCTACCCACAACCCTGGAGCCTGTGGAGGGTTTTGAGTATGATGGTCCAGACAGGTGGGAAGACTTTGACCTCTATACCATGGATGAATTTGTGGCAATAATCCAGAAATGATAGGTTTTAGGGTAGAGCCAAGACTGCCAATCAGTTATCTGCATGGAATTCTTGTAATATGAGGAAGTTTAACAACGACCAGCTTCATTCATTCATTCATTCACGGTACTTGCATGCAAGAATGTATTGTCTCTCGTGCCTGTTATTTCCTGTGTACTGTATGTGAGCTGCATACTAGGTCTGAGGGGAAGAAAAGCGACTCCACTGAAAAAGATGCTAGAACAATAGACAAAGGATTGCACTGATACATTCATATACGCCATCACAATTAATCCTCAAAGCAAAGCTCCCGTATACAGAGTTAAGGGAAAAGAGGCTCAGCAAGGTGAAATAAGCATTCTAAATCACACAGAAAGTGGCAAATATAGGATTCAAATGCAAACCCATCTTTCTCTCCAATCTCTGCTTCTCATTGGTCATCCAAAGAAAGATTTTTCGAACTTCTTTTTGTTCCTCAGCCATATTTGAAAGAGTCGGAGAATCTTCCTGGAGGAGGAGAGCAGTGTTAGGTCCTAAGCTCAGCGGCAGGACCAGATTTTCTCAATGCTCTGGACTGTGCCCAGAGGTGGCCAGTGGGCCAACGGTGGGCTGCAGCTTCATTTCAATTTCCTATGCCACCACCCTGCTTCGTAGGCCATGGCTTCTCCATCAGTGCAGCAGGGAAGGGTTGTGCTCTCTCATTTGGTGAGGTGGTATGACTAATAACAATCTTGTGTGCCACTGTATCACAGCCCACACCAGGAGGCGTGAGGATGGGGTGATTTCTCGAGGCTCTGCAAAAAACGTGCTGAGTACTCCTCGCCCAGCTTCCCAGCTACTGCCGTTTGCTAATGAGGAGCAGCATATGTTACTGATTCCGGCGTCGGCGCTTGCTCCTTGGCTGTCCGAGTTCCCAGAGCAAACTGGCTTCCTATTAGGCATTTATACTTATTAATAGCAGCAAATTGCAGCCCTCCACAACATCTGCTACTTTTCATTTGCAGAAAGCTTCCTGGGCCATTTGTATTTGTATTTTGTGACCAATTCTCCAAGGCAGAGCAAAACATGTATCCCCTCTTTGAAAATGAATCAACTGAGGCACAATGAGAGTGAACAATTTGTCCAAGGTCACCAATATATCCAGAAATGGTTGAAGCTTGGAACTTCAGTCCTCCAACCCCAGACCTCATCCTCTGAGGATATGGTCCTTGCTTTTCTAAGAATCAGAGACCTTGAGCCCAGACAGTGGTAGTAGCCAAGGATACTGCCCTTAACCTTATGCATAAGTCTTCTGTCAAATGCAGTCCTGCTAGATTAGCCCCATGGCCCATGCACAAACAGAAATGCAAAGCCCAAGGCAAACCATTCTAGAGAAAGTCCTATTGTTGGCAAGTAGATAAAATCATTTCCCAACACTGCTGCAGCCAGGGGATCTGGACAGGGGAACCAAGAGCATCTGTGCTTCCAGAGAGATGCATTGTCTTTTCTGGTACTTTGTTCTGGCTCTGGTCCCTTCTGAGATCTAATCCATAGTCATGGAACTAAGAGAGCATGAGAAGACCCATTGGTCATGTTGGACTCAGCTGTTAAGAATCTCTGCACACACAGCTGCACCATCCAGCCTCAATGTCTGTATGCCATCAATGGGTGTATCAGGGAGAAAGGTAGCCACCTCATTACAATCTCATCTCCCTCTCATGTGACCTCTTTCCCTCTGCTTCTCACAAGCCCTTTGAGCTCTGCTGTGATTCTCTGCCTAGCTCCTATGTATCAGCCAGCTATTACCTTAACAAAACTGTACAAAACACCAATGCAAAATTCAGGAGCATGCAATAGCCATTCATTCTCATGATCATGGCTTTGCAGAGCAATTGTATGATAGCAGTCTGGGCCAAATTTAACTGGAAAGTTCTGCCCAAAGCTGAACCTCTGGGCTTGTTTCTGGGCTATGAGTTGGACTGAGTCTTGCTCCTTGTGAATGATTTTGGGCCCCAGCTGAAGAGGAAGAAACTATCTGAAGAAGCTCCTCTCGTGGCCATGATGGAAGCATAAGAAGGCAATGGCAAACACATAGGCGCAGCTCAAGGAGTTACTGCCTTGTGCTTTCTACCTCCCCCTTGACCAACTCAAGCTATACCCAAAGCCAAGGGGTGCAGGAATATACCCCACCTTCACATTCACCATGAGGCCCTAGCAAGGTTGGGTATACAAAAGGCTGCTTTTAGAATTGTGACTTATAAAACAATCTGTAAAGCCTATGACTAGCCTGGCCTCTCACTTTCTTACCAATTTGCTACTTCTGGAAAGATCTGCCACCTTGGAGCACAGAGCATGTAAGTGGAGGGGCTCCAGGCACCTGGAGTGACTTGAAATAAACTGAGCTTTCTGAACTGCTGCTCATCTGTGGCAATAAAGAGCTCCAAGTTCATCAGGGGGAGGTGAGAGGCTTTATGACATCCTTGTAGGGCCCCAAGTCAGCAGAAATGAAGGTGGAAAGGCAACCAGAGGCCACCAAAAAAGAAAGGCCCAGGGAGAGGCTGTGTGGGGCTCCCCACAACTACACCACCATGATGTGTGTGCATTACTGAACTAATACTCCCTAGAAGGAGACAAACTTTCCCCAAACCTACTCTCGCTTAGAAACAGGAGATGGGAAGGCAGCGTGAAGGACGGCACCAAGTGCCACATCTGTGCAGCTTGACAGCTTCCCTACAGCATCTTGGAGCTGCTTAATGGGTCATCTTGTTTCTTTTTTCCCTTTCTTTTTTGACAATTTTGAAGGAAATTGGGTACTTAAGAAGCCTTTTGGACATTTAAATTAACTCCAACCATCAGGCTCAATGTAGCCACTATGGCATTAGCATCCAATTATAAAGTAGAGGTGGAGTAATAACTCACATTTCGACCAGGATGTCAGATGCTTAAACAAATGAGAGACACACACAGAGCCTGTGCAATGCATCTATAGAGCATTTCTGAATGTAATCAGCAGAGCAGCAGACAGTCTTTGGAATGTGAACAGCAACAGGTACAGGAGGACCCTATTTCCAGAGGCAAGTGTCTTACAGAAGCAGGGAGACCAGGCAGGGGCCAGGCCTCAGGAGAACTACAATTCCTTTAGCTGTCATGACCACACCTGGGCTCTCTGGCCCGCAGGGCATGGGCCCAGCTCATCAAAAGCAGAAACTTGTGTAGGCAAAGGCCAGCAGTTGAAGTTCTGTGGGGGCTTTTATTTATTTATTCATTTATTTTCTTTTATTTATGTAATTTATTTATTGCTCTGTCATCAGTTGTCTATTGCCCTTTTCATCCTAGGCCACTGTTCCGTAAATCTGTGGCCTTTGGTCATGGGGCTGGACAGGTAGAAAAGATGATGATGATGGCGGTGGTGGTGATCCTATTTGTAAAAGACGATCTTGTTCACAATAATTCAAAACCAAGCCAAACTATGTTATGTAAGGAAGATTGCTTTGTATCTTCGTCACTTTCCTCCTGGCTGAGAGACAATACTCCACACCTACAACTTAAAGGAAGAAAAGCTTATTTTGCCTCGTGGTTCTTAGAAGTTTCAGTCTGGAGTTGCCTGGCTCCAAGGCAGGAAGGCATAGCGGACAGGAGTAGAGAAAAGCTGCTCACATCATGATAGCCCGGAAGCAGACAGTGAAACCAGAAGCCAGGAAGGTAGATAAACCCTTTCAAGTGACACCCTCAGCAACCTGCCTGCCCCAGCCAGACCCAACCTCCTTAAGTCCAGTCAGCTCAATACCCCCATGTGAATGAGTGAGAGTTTTGTGGTGGTAAATACATTCACCACTGTCCATTTACTGAACTTGTTTTTATCTTCCAAACTGAAACTGTGTACCTATTAAACAATAACTCATTTCTTCCTCATTCCAAACCCTGGCAATCACAATTCTACTTTCTCTCTACCAATCTGGCTACCCCATAGATCCCCATACAAGCAGAATCATGTATTTGTCCTTTTGTGTCTGGTCTATTTCACTTAGCTTTATGTCTTCAAGATTCATCCAGTGTTTCTTTTTTAAGACTAAATAATATTCCACACTGTATATGTATGCTCTATTTTATTTATCTATTCTTACATTGATAGTATCCATTCTTATGTTGATAGACATTTAGGTTTTTTTCTCTTTTGGCTGCTGTGAATAACTCTGCTTTGAACATGTGTGCACATATGTGTTTTTCAGACCCAACTTTCAGTCTTTTGAGTTACATCCAGAAGTGAGATTAATGGGTCATAGGATAATCTATGTTTAACCTTTCAAAGAACTGCCATACTGCCTAAATTGCTGCACAAAGCCAGGACAGTGTGCCAAGAGAACTATTGTCATACCTCACCCTAACTCCTATGCCCAAGGAGCCACATTATCCCCCAGCTCAGTACAGGCACTCATGGAGGTCCCCAGTGGTGGTGGGGCTCCTGTCCCCTGAGGCACTAAAGATATTGTAGCCATATCAATCAGCATGTCTCCTGGAGACCAGTGACCAGGGAATGGACCTCAATCTTTTGTGGTCTCAGAGACAATTTATCATTATGATAGCTTAGGTCACTTTGTCATCTGATTTATTCTCTAAACAGAACTCCCCCTCCTGGCCCCTGTGCCATGACTTTCTTTTTTCACCTCTTCCTATGGTCTGAATTCCCTCACTCAGTTAATTAGCATGCCTGACACTGTAGCTTAAGACTTTAATCAGCGTGGGGTGGTTTTAATTAATCGTGTGGCTCTGCATCTGGAGTGGTTTGTGTTCCAGGGTCAGGAGAGAAGCCCAGGTGGGGGATGGAGAGACCGCTTTGTTTGGTGTAAGATGTGGGCAGAGAATCTAGACATTTGGGGAGAGAAAGAGTCATAGGGGTGAGGTGGCTCAGAAGCCATCTGGTCGCCTATGCAATGTACTAGCAAGGTGTGGAAGATAACCAAGGACATCAGATTATACATTTGTACCAAGATAAAAGACTGGACTAAGCCAAATTTGCAAAAGTGATTTGAAGTATTAGGAAAAGTTCTACTGCCGTCCATAATTACCCACAGAAGATATGAGGCCACGGTAGCAGAGTTTTGCCTGATCGGGGGACTTGCCAGTAGGGAGTGGGTAGCCTGTTAGAGGGACTTGTAAGATCTTTCCTGTCATGCTGTTCCTTGGGGAGGTCTTCAAGAGGAGTGGGCTGTGGTACCTAGCTCCCAAATAATGATAACTCTTCTCCTTGGCCTGGGAGTATTCCCTGTGGCTCCCCAGTTTTACTATCCATGCTTTAAAAAAAGTGGGGAAATCTTAGGCTAGATTCAGAAGAAAGTAAGAAAAACAATGGGATGCATAGACAGAAAGAACATGTACAAAGATATTTTTTAAAAGTTGGGTTGCCTTCCTTTAAGAGTAGAAGGCCATAGAGGGCCAGGTGATTATCTTCAGATGCCATCGTTCAAGGGTAAAATGACACAATCAAGGTACTAAAGAAGAAAAATGCTCCAGGTCTATCCAAGTCCCAGCAGAGTTGATGAGGCCTTGGAAGACGCTCAGAGCAGTTCTTGGGGGTGTACATGAAAAGCAAAGTGAGAGTGCAGAGGAATGAGCTACAACTGGCAAAGATGGCAAGGACAGTAACCACTTGTACAGCATGTAAGCATTTATAGACGGTTACATAACTATGAGCCACGGAGGCCACTGAGATTGGGGAAGCTGAATTAAGGAGAACTTTTCTCTACATGTTTAAGGGTGAGAAATACCAGACTCGGAGACAACAGGGCCTCATTGCTGATAAATGGCACAGCCAGGCTTTGAACCTAGCTCTGCAGGATCCTACAGGCTTTCCAAGCAACCAAAATGACTGCTGTTTAAAATCAAGAGAGGAGAGATGTACAATTCTAGGGTCTTGATATCATTAAACACCAGTTGCAAGGTATTTTTAGAATGCAAAGGTTTGTGAGAGTTTCAAATTCACCGAGCAGCTGGTTCTTCACTTAAGGTGGCACACCCCGGAATCCTAGGGCTTATTCCATCCAAGACAGATTATAGAACTTGTCAATAGGGGAAACTGGGGAGGATGTTAATTAAGTTTAGGCCAAGAAAATGCTTTTGATTGAACAAGCCATGATTTTCTCTTTAAGCCCATGCAAAATATGGAGTGCCAGACAAGCAGCTGGAACATATGAAAACATTATTATGCACTTATGGTTCCAACTTTCACCATCTATGGCCCCTTTTATTGTTTTTCCCCCTCAGGGCATCATGTTTTGAAAGATTGTGCTTACTAAACAAACTGTGTTTATTAAGTAATAATATATTTCATATTTTTAATATGGGGCATGCATAAAAATATTAAAATAACACCAATCCAAATTTCACTAGGTTTTGGAAATGTTGAAAGTAGTTTGTGGACCTTATTCCCACCCATGAATTCCTAGGAGTCCAGGCCCTTTGGGTTGGGAACCACTAGACGTGTATTTACAGGACTGGCACATCTAAGCTCACTTAAGGAGGGTGAGAGAAATTAAAGAGGCAAAAGAAATAGGGTGAGTTCCTGTCTGCATGTGGAGCAAGTGGAGTAATTTGTAAGAAGCTGATGACCGAGGTTCATGATGAAGATAGCAAGGTCATGGAGAGCCAGGGCCAGGCACGGCCCATGCAGGTGACAGGAGCAGTCAGAGAAGGACAGATAAAATTCCAAGTCTTGTGAAAAAGACATCAAGGCAAAGGGAAAGGGCAAAGCTGTGAAAATAGGAGAAAGAAGCTAAAAGGTAACGGGGAAGAAGTGAAAATGCAGAATGGTCATTAAGAATAATAAATGTCTATTTTAGAGAACTAAATGATATATAAAAGAAATAAGAAAGTTGAGGGAAAAGAGATCATGTGGGACTTGAAATTAATTATTAATTAATTCCAAAAGAGATTCAAGACTAATTGAGCAGGCTCCAGTGCCAGATTCCCTATACATGAGTTACAAGCAGCCCCTGCCAAGTGGACATAATTTTATAGAGGCAGATGTCCTATGAAACAGCAGGGACAACACAGCCTCTGCATTTGCTCATGAGCAGAGAGGGCCCAGCCAGGTCGGCCCCATTTACAGACTTCTATGCCTGATGGTGGCTTCTGTGCCTGATGTGTCTGATAGTGAGAAACTGCAAATGACAACCTTGTCAATGCTAGCTCTAGCTGAAAGACTAAGCAGGAAGTCCTCCACTGAGATTGAAAAAAAAAAGTACCCCAAATAGAAAGAATGACTTAAGGGAGAAAAAAATTTTCAAATAAAAAGAAACTGGCAAAATGGAAACTAAAGACTAAGACTATAAAAAAAATAGAAATTCTATTTGATCTCAAGAATCTTTATTAAGGACCTACTATGTAGCAAGCTCTGGGAAACATAAAGAGACATCAAGGCAAAGTTGCATTAGAGAACAAAGAAATTCAAAAGATATCTAAGAGCACACAGGAAATGGAAGCATTTGGGATAAGTAAAAATGTCATGTGGAACATTTTAGCATTTTACATTAACAAGCTGCTGGTGAAAGCTAATATAAAGTTTTTAGGTTGGAGAGGAAACCTCAAGTCATGAAAAGGGAGTGGGCAGGAGGGGAAATAGCAAGGCTGGGCTGTGAATGCACCATCGTGAAAATGTGTAGAGCCAGTCGGGAGCCTGTTGGCCAACGTCAGGGGAAGGAGGGAGAGAATGAGGAGCAGGCATGCTGTGAGTTAAGCAATTTTGTGAAAAGGGCAGGATGAAGGGGAGAGAAAGATCTTGATCCGGGCTGCACACTTTCTGCAACATCAAATGTGTAGAGGCTTGATGGAATGGCTAGAAAGAAAAGGAAACACACTGGCAAAAGATGGGGAAAGAATGAACGCTCTGGTTTACCACATTGATGGGAAACAAATATTTGATGGATTGGATATTCACAGAGATATTTGGGGGGTTGAGTAGGGGGAAATTTTAAAACACACTATGTAAGTATCTTTCATAACAACTCAATACGAACTCTGTGGAGACTGCTAAGAACATAGAGGAAGGTTGTATCCTTGAATACTATGCAGCCACCTGCTCCGGTGGGATCCCTCACTTCCTTCCATTCTGGGCCTCTAAGCATGTTCATGCTCCTACAGTGTTTCAGGTAAT
This sequence comes from Dinomys branickii, assembly GCA_004027595.1. Lineage (NCBI taxonomy): Eukaryota > Metazoa > Chordata > Mammalia > Rodentia > Dinomyidae > Dinomys > Dinomys branickii. The sequence goes on along the minus strand of PVLD010001784.1, from coordinate 77,710 downwards.
ATGATGATATTTAGAACAGCTTCTCTTCCAGTGGGTGAGTGGGTGTTCAGCAGAATCTTGACCACTCTCTTCCTGTTGTGCTGTCCTAGCTCACCAGAGTCCCCGTGGAGTCCTGCAGTCAGTATCAGAGCTGTAGTGAGTGCCTTGGCTCTGGCGATCCCCACTGTGGCTGGTGTGTGCTGCACAACACGTGAGTACAGCCTCCTGTCTCCTCCCTGTGATTGTCTCCCTCCTCCTGTTCTCTCGCATTGCTTTCCTTCCCTCGGTTCTCTCCCTTCTCCTTCCCTTACTCTTCCTTCCTTTCATTGCATCCTTTGTATCTCCCTTCTTTTGTTCCTTCTGACTTCACTTTTTTTTTTTTTTTTTTTTTTTTTTTTTTGCGGTACTAGGGATCAAACTCAGGACCCTGTGCTTGCCAGGCAGGCACTTATTCCACTGAGCTATCTCCCCAGCCCCTGACTTCACTTTAAGTTGTTCAGTTCTCATAAGAAATACATGGAAATGACAGGATGAGGATTGTGACAGACTGGGACATACATATTACACTGAATAATTACACCTTACAGAGCTACAGGAAGTGAGATCCTGGGACTTTCCTCATGGGTGATGCAGCTATGTGTTTCAGCTCTATGGGGCTTTTTTTTTTCTTAAACCTTGCATGGGTCACTTCCATACGTGTTGCAAAATAGGTGCTATCTACTAAACGTACCTTCAGATTTCTCCATGGAGCTTCCTGGTACTTGGATGTGCAGTGCAAGGGTATACCACCTGAGGACCCTCCCTCTGCTGCCATAACACCCATCAGCTGGCTGTCAGTGTGCTGGGCCCAGTGTTACTGGACCAAAGAGGCCTGCCCCAAGTGCTGGCACATACTCCATGTACCCTGTCTTGTGCTGGCTCCATTGTGTTCTCTAGAACTCAGAAAAAGCCAATAGTGTTCTAATGGAGGCACATGGTAGCATGGTAAATGAACCAAAGGGTAGGACACAGAGAACAGACAACCAGCCAAGAAATAAGAATAGGGGAGCTAAAGCCATTTTAGGGGGAATCCGGAGGCCATTAGCACTGCTTCCTGGAGATGACAACCATAGTTTGATCCCATTCCAATGAAACTTGGTTCCAGCACAACTATTGATTCACATCAACACCTGAAACTACACTTCCCAATTAGATACACATTAAAATTAAGGAGAAGACTTTCATTTTCCTACTAAGAGCCTGAACACTATGTGACCAATGGCATTTCCCAGTAAATTTCAACTATAAGAAAGTAGAAAGTCAGGTTCTTTTCTCTCCCCTCCCAAAGGAAAGAAAACTGTCTTAAATTCTGAATGTTAGAAACCTCCTAAATTCTAACACATCTTCTTTAAGGGAACAGGCTCCTTCCCATCTCTAGTAACAATCTTAGGTGTAATGAGGACTTGAGTTCCTTAAGGAAACATCTGAAGTCCTTCAGGTATTTTAGGGTGGGGAGAAAATGGAGAATCATTGAGCCCCACTGAAATATGCAAAACTCAGAGACAGACCAAAGACTGCACTGAAGCTGACACCAAGTTTACATGGTAATCAAGGGTAGTGGCACATAAGCATGGCCTGCTTAAGAGACTGGCAGGACTACTTTCAAAGTATAGATGGGCTCTGTTAAGTCAAGAAGAGTCCCCAGAATGATGTTTCACAGGCAAGAGGAAAGTTTTCCTTTTCTCACACAGAGAAGTCTTTCAGAAAGAGACTGAGTTCCAAACCCACTGCCTCACTGTAGTCAAGGATGGCTCAGCTGCTTCTTGCATGGAGCAGGCATCCATCAAGGACAATGGGAAGAGCTGGATCCTCTCTGATGCTTTAGGCCTGCAAAATGCAAGTGCAGGTTTCCATGATTGCACTGGTCTCTGCTGCAATGCTACCTTGGCCCCACACGCCACTGAGAACTGTGAGCTGTGGGGACATCAAGGCTCTAGGAAAGTGACAGAAGCTCCTGTCCCCATGGCTGAGTTTGTAGAAATGAGAGGAGAAGGTAACCGATACTACTGGGTGGCCTCAGTTTCCCCTTCTGCACCAACAGAATAGTAGACTAAGACTAAGAGGAAATATGAGCTGTCCTGAAAGAAGACCATCAGCCTGCACAGGAAAGCTGGCAGTTCCACTCTTGGTGTGGTTTAAAGAAAACAACCATGGACATGAACTTGTGAGCATCTGTCACCAAGTGCAAGTGCCACATCCCCCCCATGTCCCAGTCTTCTCACCTGTGACTTGGAGTTGTAATGTCAGGCTTGCCCACTTCACTGAGTTATAGGAATATTGAACAGAACTATGGGATTGTTATGCTCCCATCATGAGCCAGAGCCTGTGCTAAATGACCCCATCACTTACTGGGTGGCCCTGGCAAGTCCAGCCGTCAAGAAGACTAGGGCAGAGAACAGAGGAATGGGCTCTTGAGGTGCAAAGGTCAGTCTGTTCTCTCAGGTGCTTTGAATAAGTTTCCCCATGATTGTAGGGAGGAAGGTGGTTGTAACACCGTGGGAAGGAAAGGATCATGTGTGTGTGTGTGTGTGTGTGTGTGTGTGTGTGTGTTTACATGCGCATGGTGTAGGAAAGACAATAACAGAAGAAAGCCAGAAAGAGACAAGGAGAGAGAACCCAGGCATAAACAGCCTGAGGATGGGGCCTCTAACAACAGGTGGCCCTAGTGGCTGAATGGGCTTTTGTGCTGCAAGGTCACTGGAGATTGTAGACTGAACAGGCTTAAGAAAAGCTCCTGTAATTTAAACCCTCCTGTTGCTCCCCCCACACACCATCCTGCCAGCCTGGTGGTGAGAAGGGTCACTGCTGCTGTCTTCTGTAGCCTGCAGCCCCACCCTTTCTAATGACAGTAATAGCTCAACAAAGCAAGTATTTATTTGGCCCTGAGTCTGGAGTCTGTATTCCCAGGAAACTGCTCCCTGCCTGAGCCCACCCGCTCTGACTTGGGTGAAGGTAAAAGGCAACCTACAGCCCAGTCCACATTTGGCCAGTCACAGCTGTGTCCTGTCCTGGCCTGGGAGAGTACCTCAAGTGAGGAGGATTAGCAGGTCCTCAGCCCCCTCCCAGCTCCCTCTCCCGTGGCTTCATGCCCAGACATAGATGCCTATCTGGATCTCAGTAGGATATGGGATCCTGCCTGCCAGCAGGGCCTGCCACATCAGCTGGCCCAGACAGTCCTTTTTCTGGGGAGACTCATAAGCGTCACTCTTGGGAGGTTCATGTAACCCAAGACGACACGGAGAAGATCAGCTCTGCTTTTATGAAGCCTCCTGCCCCGGAGGACCCGCCTCCTTGCAGAGCTCTTCTGTTGGAAGAAGGTCCTCCCCAGTGTGTGGGCATGGGCTCCTTTCCAGGCAGTGAGAGGAAAGAAAAGACAGCATACGAAGGATGGGCTAGACCTAAGGACACATCTCTGGATGGACACAGTCCAGATTCAGCTGCCACACTTCTGAATGGAGAGGAAGAGAATCACTGCACAGCCATGGCACAGAAACTAAAGGACATGTGTGCAGAAAGCCTTGTTTATGCCTGTAACAGTTATGACAACTGTGACCATGTGAGTGTGGGCTGGGCTGGACACCAAAGTTCCTCGTGAACCTTCCTCTCTTCACTTTCCTGCAAATAAAGGGAGAGGCTAGGAACAATCCACCCTCAGAAAGTCTTCCTTCTCTTGGGAAGCTTCAGCCAGCCAGGTAACCTAGGCAATGTACCCACCTCCCACCCAAGAAAGTGTACAGTGAGGAGCTCATCCCGTAAGTCATTACTGATTGTCCTCTTAATGAAGGACAGCCTGGTTCTAAACTGTGAGTCCTTTTCTTCTCCTTAGTATGTCCTTAGCCTCGTTTTATTTATTTTTTAACTTATATCTGAAGGCCACTTAATGCTAACCTGCTAAGTCAGTGTTCTCTAGGGCCAAGGACACAAGCTCTACATAGTCATGAGGAATTGTGAGTGTCCTCTTCTGTGCAGCTAATTCTGCAGTCTCTGCAGTGGTCTTCTTTGATTCTTTGCCAAAAGTTATCAGTTTCTTGTCCAGAGGAAAGAGTCCCAGATTCAACTGCAGTATATACGAGTTTTTCCTTCCATAGCTCAGGAAATTTAGTAAAACTTTAGGAAAGTTGCTTTTCTTATCTTAACACCTCCCTCCCCTAACTCGCAATACACACGTATGCACACACACATGCATGTGCACACACACACACACACACACACACATGTACACACATATGTGCACATATACAAATATAGCATATGCTTCATGACCAAAGGGTTGTTATAGGAATATTGAACAGGACTATGGGATTCTTCTCCTATGAACTAGAAAGCCCTGTGGTTCCCTTAAGCTCTCAGTGCCCCTCCCTGGCTGATGACTTGGCTCCTTGGGGACAACCTGCAGAGCTGCACTAGCTCTAAGGCTAGACAAACATACCCCCACATCCCAGCACACCCACTGGGCTGTGCAAGGCAGAGCAGTGCAGCTTGCATAGAACAGAGTGCTTCCCTGCACCAAGCCTGCTGGACTTGGTGACATTAATGGACATGAAAACACCAGGCTGTTGTATAAAGTGCAGTGTGAGGCTGATCACAGTCAATCGAGCTCATTGTTGCAGTGTCTCAAGAACTAGGTGACATCTTCCTTGTTAAGAACTGGATTAGAAAGAGAGTTCATTGGCTATGATACATATGCCTTTGCCTTCTCTTGCTTGCTCTCCACTCCAGCACACCCCCCACCTCTTCTTTTCTAAACTCTCCTCAACCTTAGTGGATGTAAGCAGTCTAAACGGAGCTGCCTGTCAGCTAAGAGAAAGATGCCCCATTCATCTTCTCGTTGAGCAACCAACTGCTCATTGTAATTTGGCTCCGTGGAGAAGAGAACACTCCCTGAGCCTCTTCTCACTAACACTTGAGGTTTGTGTTCGGTGGATCATTTGTTGGAAGGATGGCTAAAAGGAAGCCAAGGCAAGACTCCAACTTAGGACGTGAGGCAGAGCATGGCCTCTTAGTGCAGCATCCAGCCCAACATGGGAATGGACAGAGGGGGATCAGGCCACTTGGCTGCTGCATAAGTCCAGAAGGTTCTTGGGGTGTCACTTTCCCCTGCACCTGCTGCCTGTTTTAAGTCTTACAATTTTCTGCAGGAAGCAACTATGAATCCACTATCAGGTGCTGCTCAGTTTGGGTTTAGATCCTTAAAGATGTAAAATGGTGGTGGGATCATGGTCAGCAGCTGGTAGCAGGAGAAAAAATGACCTTGGCTTTCCTGTGCTGGGCTTTATTTTCAGTATTTAGGTGGAACAACCTACAGATACTCCCACGAGACCATGGTGTCAGTCACTGAACCCTAGAGTCCTGACTTTGAAAGGACTCATGTTGTCCACATCCTTTATATAAGAAACCATCTGCTGAGAAAAGGCCCTTGTTCTACCTTTCTCCAAGCTACATAGATGTGTGTACCTGTCTGTGGGTATTCCTGGAGAGGGCAAGGGAACAATTAGAAAACATGGTCTTATCGCTTTTCAGAGGCCCCAGATGTGGTAGCAATGACCGAAGTATCTCCCATGATCTCCTAGCTGAAAGCAGGCATTCTAGACTCTCTTAATTTTTCTATCAGGCCTCTGATATTAGTCAACTCTATGTCACTGTGACAAAATACCTGAGATAGTCAAAAGAAGGAAGGATTTACTTTGGCTCAGAGTTTGAGAGGTTCCAGTCCATGGCCGCTTGGTCTTGTTGCTTTGGGCTTGTGGTATCCCATAACACTCTTCTGGGAGCATGTGGTAGAGAACCCTGTACACCTCATGGCAGAAAGGAAGCAAAGAGAAAACTAAGAATGACCCTGAGTTCCAATATCTCCTTCAAAAACACACCACCCCAACAATCTAACTTTCTTCTACTGACTGGGTCCCATTTCCTAAATGGTCCACCTCCTCCACTTGAGTGCCACTTGAGTCTTTAGGGAATATTCAAGGTTAAAACTATAGCTGGGGATGTAGCTCAGTGGTACAAGTTCCTGCCTAACAAGTTCAAGGTCCTGAGTTCTATTCCCAGTACCAAAAAAAGATAAAAACTATAGCAAGGTCCCCTCGCTCACATCTGTTCTTTTTCAGTGTCCATGTGTTTCAAACACAGATTGCCCAGTGGTACACTAAAGACAAAAGCCATTGCCAATATGAAGTGCTTAGAATTAGGGATCATCTGTGAGAGAGGAAGGAGCAAGTTCTGATATCCACTCCCAGTGGGCCTATGCTAGAGGGCTGGGGAAGACGGACCAGCAATGGCCCCTCTAGCATGGATGCTCACTCAGGCCAGCCTCACAGAGAACCTCATTTCCATGGCTAAATTTGTTTGCCTTGCCAACAGCACTAGGAGCTAATATTTGTATCTCTGTATTTTGGAATTAATTTCTACAGAATTTAATCACTACCTCTCTCCTTCTCCCTCATCCCCTTCCTTTCTCCATTCCTCTCCCGTCTAATTTTCCACTTGGCTGGGAATTCTCTAGCACTGAGAGTTCAGGCTTAGGGGTGGGCGGAGGTAGCTGCTTCATTAGAGAGGATAATCTCATTGGAACCACTGGCTTGAATAATAACCCCTTCCAGGGACCCTGAGTCTTTCTCCCCAAGGGCTGTTAGCTGGTTTCCCTCTGATCTGGGCCTGAGGAGCGGCTGAACAGAGGAAGTTGAGTGACAGAGGGAGGAAAGAAGAGCCCAGTAGTGAAGATCTCTAACTTTGGGGGTCTGGTGTATCTCCTTGGGACCTGCTTCCTGCTGACCATCAGCAAGTCTGTGTTTCGGAGTGACAATGACAGTGGCAGCGACAATTGTCTGGAAAATTTGAAGTCACACAGCATACATTTTCTCTGCCCATGTAAACTCCGGTTTTCCTAGCTGGGGACTGGATGAAGCATGGTCACTTTTCTACCTCAAGAATGCGCTTACATGGAGATGAGGAGAGGGGGAACTGCTTTTAAAAGAATCTGGGGGCCCTTTAAAAGGAACAGCCTAGTATCCTCTCCAGGAGCCACGAATTAACCCTCTGAACATTTTCTGGCTCTGGCCTGGGCTAGTGGAAAATCACAGAAATCACAGTCCTGAAAGAGCAAAAGACCAGTTCCTTGACAGACCCCATAAGACTTCAGAAGGAATGCATTCTAGCCCTCCATTATCCTATCGCATTTAAGGTCAATTGTCTGTGCTTTTGGACATTTGCAGTCTCCACCCTCCTGGGCCCTGAAGGATAGAAGAAATGTCAAAACATCCATGGCTGTGACCTTAAACTTGACTTTACACTAAGATAGCTGAGACCTCAATACCATTTGACAACTATTAAGAAAACAAAGCTACAACCTATACTTCTTCCTTCTTTTCTCCCTCCTGGCCACTGGGTTGCCCTCCCCTTGTTACAAGAAGAAATGCTGCATTCTTCCCTTTTATTCTTTTTTATTTTCCCCCTGAGCTGGTCTATAAGAAGATTGATGCTTCCATTTCAGTTACGGTTTTGAGAGGTAGAATGGGGAAGGCAGAGAAGAAATGGATTAATAATACAACTTAATTTATTTATTGAGCACTTATTTGAGCTATTCCCTGTTCTAAATGTTCTGCTTACATAATATCATTTAATCCACTAAAAACCATACTAGGTAGGTATTATTTGTACATTTGTATTATTTGTAGGTATTATTATTTTATAGATGAATATATGGGCGAACCAAGAAGCTAAGTAGTTTGTTAGCCCAAAGTTACACTTACATGGAACATTTAAAATTGTAAACTATACATGGTTTCCCTATATTTTGGGGACAAGGTGGTGATTAAGTAGTTTGGTTCTCTCCAGAGCACTGGCAGGAGGCAACCTTGTGAACTAAAGCAGCAGCAAATAATGCAGATCAAACTTGTCCACAGATAGCTTTGTTCCCCTTCGCCCTGAAAGAGAGAAGCACTCCTCTCTTTTCTGTCTGAATCTCTGTTTGGTAACTCCAAGTGATGTCTGGCCTGGTATCAGCCCCATTTTCCTCTCCATAATTTGATCAAAGACATTTTTTAGACCTACTGATTGCTCTTAGAAACAGAAACTTCAAAGTTGGGGAGTCAGTGAATAATTCAAGCCCACACCAGCTCACTGGGTCTGCTGTTAATGGGAGTAATAACACTATTAATAGCCATGTCAGTGCAGACACTCTGGAAAAGTCCATAACATTAGCTTAATGGCTGAAGGTAATGGAGTCCTCGCAGAGGAGCTGGCCTAGTAAACTAACTCCCAAGACTTTGAGGCAGGCACTTTCCTTGCCGTCCGTCTGGTACAGCATCCAAGGAGTGCCACAGGATAACCAGACTCAAACCTGACCGTTTCCTTGTGTGTTGGGGTCTCTTGGAAGCACTATAGAGGATTCAGCTCTGTTCTGCAAGTTGCAGTGATATTTGAGGTACTTTCCAAGGGACAGCAGGAAAAGCCATTAGCCAAGAGTAAAAGATGGAGGAAAGATGTTTAAATTGTGATAAGGACATGATGGAAGCATTCAGATGGCAAAGAAAATGGGTTTAGTCTGCATCAAGAGGGTCCATCCTTCACTTTAAATTCTAGAAGCTTCAGGGGGCTTGTGCACAGTAGGAAGGAATACAGACTGCATTCCTGTGTCTGACACTGTCTCTGATTAGCCAGGAACTTAGGCAGGTTACTTAGCCATCCTCTTCTGTAGTTTCTTGACCTCTAAGGAGGATTTGTCAAGACACTGTCACCAGATTGAAGTAGCATAAGATGTAAAGCCCTAATCACAGTACTTTGTAAACCATTCCCAGCTAGTGGCCACCATGGCATTGCTTAGGACTGCTTCTTTACTTGTGCATTACACATTCAGCCTACTCTAAGGTCCTTCTCTTTGTCTCTGACTCCTTTGTGCCTCCTCCTTAGTATGGCTGGTTTAGTACAGTGCCTTCATTAGCTTCCCTTTCTGTGGTCAAATTCTCCTCTCAGCTCCTCTCTCTCATGCTATGGGTAAAAGTGTCTTCCTTGCCATGGCTGGGATGATGGACCCCCAGCTTCCTCTGGGCCTGAGAGTAACCCCAAGAGTCACACAGGGTGTCCAGGGAGCTCTTTCCATCATCTCTTTGGCCAACATCACACCTGTCTGCCTTTTGAGACAGACGTGCCCAATGCACATCCACCACATGGCGGCTCCTATCCCTAACTGCTCTATTTCCTACCAAACACCTGCCAGGACTTCTGCCAGGCCTTCCCCCTACCCCACAACAGCACTTCATACTTTCTTTTTCTCTGCCCAAAGCAGAAACTGAGGGATGATTTCTCCATAGTTCCACCTTATCTCAGTTCGTCCCTCTTGTTTATCCTTATCCCACAGGAGAATCCCTAGTCCAGATCTCCCCAATCACAGACACTCTGTAAAGCTCTGTCCTCACAAGGCTTATCTGAATTGCATGAAATACCATTCCTGAAGCTCGGATACCTCCATGCAGCGAACTCATGGGATGGGTCACTTTTTATGTGTATCTTTCACAAGCCCTCGTCAGTGAAGACTGTAAGGTCCCCAGTCACACTGGAATGGTACACTTTGTACTACACAGAGCACTAATCAATAATGACAGACCTGTATGGCAGTTCCCCGCCGGACACAACTGAGATTCCCACGCGGAATATGCTCTACTATTCTCGCTCCTTTGACCCTCTCTGCCCGCTCTCCTGCCCACTCACATTTATTGTCTGTCTGCTAGGGAAGGTGGGAAAGTCCAAGTAGAAGAACTGAACTGACACGTGCAAAGGCAAGGAAGAAGTCTGGAAAATATAGTCTGACTGAAAAATCTAGTGTGTGTTTAAATAAAAAAAATTGTTACAGTAAAAGACAAGTTGCCTTAAATCTCCCTCCAAACACTTCCACTCATGTCAAACATATTTATCCCCTTATTCTTGCTACTTTCTGAAGCTGCTCTGGAAACCCTTTTTCATGAGTGTCTACATAGTTAAGCTTCATGTCTGCCTCAATGTCATGAATCGATTCAAAATATTTACTTTTTATGGTCACTTTGATTTTGGGGGAAGAGATAGCAGTCACATGGTGCCAAATCTGGTGAATAAAGTGCACGAGGACAATTGTAATATTTTTACAAGCCTGGCATTTGGCCGTGGCATTCACTGTATTTTTTTTTTGTCCCACTTCTTAAAGGCACAAAAGAGTTCATCGCAGTTTCCTGAAGAGGGAAGGAAGGTGGCCACAGCAGAGGATAAGTGATGAGGTAGAATAGACAGGTGCCCAACTCCTGGTCTGAATCTGAAAGTCAGGAGCTGAGTTTAGGATGACTCTCCAATTTTGGCATTGCGTGAATGATGAGCGGAGTGACCGTCTTTTCCAAACTTGGGCATGGAGGAGGGGGATTTGAGGAAGGAAACAAAGCGGTTAGATCTGGGCATGTTGAGTGTGCACACATCCTGAGAGCTGCTAGAATTGCCTGACCTCAACGTTGGTCCCTGCCCGGACCAAGTGATCATCTGGGTAACCCATCAGTGTGTCCCTCCCAGGTGTACTCGGAAGGAACGGTGTGAGCGATCCAGGGAGTCCCGCAGGTTCGCCTCAGAGATGAAGCAGTGTGTCCGGCTGACGGTTCATCCCAACAACATCTCCGTCTCTCAGTACAACGTGCTGGTGAGTGGGGCAGGATCCAGGAGGAAGAACTCCTCCCACCAAAAGGCACCTGAGTTCAAGACTCCTCAGGAGGGCTGGGCCAAGTTTAAGAGGAAGAGCAGCTCTAAACCAGCACAGGGGATGTTCCAAGTGGCTGTGCAGTAGGGACCCAAGAAAGCGACGTGGATAAGAATATGGGCAAAGAGAGTCTACTGATAATGTATAAAAAGAGAAGGAAATTGGTCCTACCAAAAGTGATCAATAGGATGGTGAGGGGTGCTAGGAATGGTATCTTTATCTTAAAAAGGGGAACAATGCATGTACAAATGGAGAAAGACGGGCAGATGCCTTCCAAGCTCTAGTACTGAGCATTTAGCAACTGGTGGTATGGTTTTTCCAGAATTGGGACTAATGGATGAGATCCTGCACTGTCTTCTCTCACCACACAAATCCCCTAAGCACTCCCATTTGCTGTGGCCAAATACATTCAGATCCCAAGGAGATTACTCTTGCCTCTCTTTCCATCCCACCACCTCCTCCACACTGCTCTTGTAACAAAGCTGATCTCTACTTCTCTGTGTTAATGTTGCCTCTCCTTTGTCTACTTTTTATCGCACTCCTTCCTTTATTCCATACCTTTTCTTTCTCCATTTGTACTCCTCTATCTTCTTTGCCTGGCTGTTCACAGCTGGTCCTGGAAACGTACAATGTCCCAGAGCTGTCAGCGGGTGTCAACTGTACCTTTGAGGACCTGTCAGAGATGGATGGGCTGGTAATAGGCAATCAGATCCACTGCTACTCACCGGCAGCCAAGGAGGTGCCCCGGATCATCACAGAAAATGGTGAGTGCTTCCCTTCCCAAAGGCAAAGCTGAGAAGCAGGCTATCCTCCCTGCCTGGATAGAACTCACCAGCGATATGTGGGGACCAAGAGAGCCTATGGGCTGGGGTGTCTCAAAGGAAGTGAGTTGGTGAGGTGTTACATACAAGAAGAGGGGGGTGAAATTTTCTTGCTTTTTCCTTGGAATTTGCTGTTAGAAGCCTTCTAACTCAGTCCCAAGTTGGCATATAAGAATCCACCATATCCCAGGCAAGGAGCAGCTGCAGAGGTGGGCAGAGGCATGGCTGCAACAACAGCAGAGCCCACTTTGGTCAGCCTGAAAAGGCCTCGAAAGAAGAAAGGCAGTTGGGAGCCAGGATGGGAGGGTGAGGGACAACTGGCCCAGCAGCCCTCTGCTCACGTGGCTGGTTCTCTGACCTGGACCTGCCCTCACCTCACCTCCCTCATCTTCCCACAGCTGCCTGTTGTTTGTGTCCAGCTGCCCTGGGAAAGATGGGACTGGACAGAGGCTCAACTCTGGCAAGGCACCGGCTGGCCTGGGCAGATTGATTCCATATTGTCCCTCCCATTTGGGCTTGTCACGTTTTTTCAGACCTGATTGATTAATGAGACTCTCAGGGAAGGCAGAGAACAAGGCTGGAAGTGGGGGTCTTGGGTCAGGGCTGTGAATTAAACATGGGCTCTAGCTCCAGCTTGGCATTAGCTAAGGATTCCAGTGCCTGCTTCCCCATGAAGCCCTGGGTTCCCAGGAGGAGGCAGCATCAGAACTGCTCTGTCTTTACAGAGATGGGAAATGAACTCCTGTGGTAGGCACACCTGTACATGTCTACAAAACCACTGTGTAGCAGTCCTATGAGGTGGTGTGTTGTTTTTTACTAGTTGCTTCTGTGTGTGTGTGTGTGTGTGTGTGTGTGTGTGTGTGTGTGATTCTACGAAGCTGGCGACGACATGGTACATGTGACGCACATTTGAATACCTGCCTCTCTGTGTGTACATTGTGTGTGGGGAGTGTGGGAACAGCAAGTGCTAAAGTGTTGAAGGAAGAATACACTCAAACAGCTTTCTACTTGTGCTTTGGAGGTTGCCCTCAGGGTGGGTGAGCTGTGAGAGCAACAATACACCAGGGGGAAGGCTCCCTATTCCCAAGGTGCTTGCCTGCCAGTGGGATCCTAATCTTTTTGGCTCTGCTTTGTAGGAGACCACCATGTTGTACAGCTGCAACTCAAGTCCAAAGAGACGGGTATGACCTTTGCTAGCACCAGCTTCATCTTCTACAACTGCAGCGTTCATAATTCGTAAGTGCACCAGTCTCCCTCAGCTCCCTACTCCTGGGCTCAAGTTTGTGCAGATGAGGCAACCCCACCACAGTTCCTTGGAGTCACAGCAGAGGCCGCATTTGCCACAGAAGGAGAGGGGCTTTTTTCCTTTAGTATTTGCAGGGTTAATGGAGACCAGAAGGAGCAAGAGTGAGAACTGTGGAGTGGGCTCTCCAAATCCCTGGCTTATGCATCTTCTCTGGTGTAGATCTGTCTAGCTTGACTGTGTTCTACCATCTGCTGGAGGTGCATCTCACCCAAAGCACAGAGCAGCTAGTACCATGCTCAGAGGAGGGCCCTGAGGAACCAGAAGAGCCCCCATGTGTGTCTCGGAAGGACAAGAGGCCGAGTGACGCACCTGAATCCTCCCCTCCCACAGGGCCCTGCGTGCCAGGTCAGGACACAGGCTGGTGAGGGCCAGAGAGAGCCAGAGGTATGCAGGGGAGGTCAGGAAGCCTGGCTCTGGCTCTGGGTTTCTTTGACGTAAGCATTTTCTTCCTAACTGACGGAGGGTGGAGGGTCAGGTTGTAGAGTCACTATAGCCAAGTAACATAATCATTTTGTGCTCTGGTATCCTCCATTAAGAGGCCGTCAAGATACTCTTTCCAAGCTAGTACTCAGAGATTTAGCAACTGACATTGCCCAGATACTCTCCCATCAGAGCAGCATGAGTTGGGATAGGATGCTGGCTAATATCCCTGCACGGCAGCCCTACTTCTCTTGCTAGAAGCTATGAAGGGTGAAAGAGCCAGGATACAGGACAACATTAGAGCCCTGCCTGACCCATAGATCAAGCCCTGCTCATCTTTTGCTCTTATTAATTTACTATTTCCTCTATAACATGATGGAGTGCACTACATTGTTGATATGCAAGGTTTTCTTTTTCAGCGTAGAAACCTCTTATTCAACTGAAATTATGTGTGGAAGCCCAACATGTAAAGCAGATGAAGGTGGAAGCTACTTGGTAGAAGGTTGAGGAGGCCTGAAACCCCTCTGTCTAGGACCTCCACACAAGTCCTTACACATTCTCTATAGGAGCTCCATGAAATCCCCAGGGTCCCATCGAGCACGGTTTGAGAACCTCAGGGTCTGACCACTTCCTTCATGCCATTCTGGCTTTAACATACTGTTCTGTGTTCCTCTCCATGTAGGACAGGTAACTGATGGAACTTTAGGACCATCAGTCTGGCTAGGGCAGCTGTGAGTCCAAAGCTTAGCTTTCTTTGGAGCCCTGTGGAAGGAGGTATCCAACCCTCCCAGGCAGAAAGTTGCTTTAGCTCTAGAGATCCTCTTCTGGCTTCTTGACCTGGAGCTGCCAAGAACTGTACTTCTTGGTTGCCTAACCTTTCTGTCCACTCTTACCCCTGGGAAAGCAGAGTAGGTAGATGAAATCATGTGTGAAGCTTCTATTCCATCTGCTAGATGATTTTAAGCATTGCTATGAGCAAAACAATCTGTTGCTCATTAGCTATAAAAGGATTGAAATTAATAAAATTCTTGGACTCAATCTTGCCCTCCAGGAGTATGTAGTCTAATGGACTCATGGAAGGGCTGAATAACTAGCGGTGAGGTATAATACAAGATGCCAGGGCTGTCCCAGACATATCAGTACTGAGGTTCATGGGAGAAGGACCCAAAATGGCTAACTATCTCTTGGCCAAGGAGTTGGTGCCTGTCTTATGTTTGAGGGTGGTTTCTTAGAATATTCATATTTTAGTAGACCCAAGAGACTTAGGCCCAGTGCTTGGGTTCTACCCAGTTCTGTTATCTGTGCCTCTCTTCCCCTATGCCCAGGTGCCTGTCCTGCGTGGAGAGCCCATACCGCTGCCACTGGTGTAAATACCGGCATGTATGCACCCATGACCCCAAGACGTGCTCCTTCCAGGAGGGCCGTGTGAAGCTACCTGCGGTAGGTCCCCAATGTGCAGACAGTGGAGCCCCTTCCTACAAGCTTGGGGCACAAAGGCAGGCCCTCTCTCGAGAGGAGAAGCCCAAGGAAACCCCAGGACTAAGCCATTTTTCCAGCGGGCCCTGGGGGCACTTCATGAAAGCAGTGAAGAGGCTAAACTCTCTCACGGGTTCTGGGTTAGCCCTGGTGGTTCAGCTATAGATGAATAGGCAACTGGACCACTCAGCCAGCCAGAGCTTCCTCATAGCAGGTAAGTTCCAGAACAATTCCAGTGAGTTAGAGAAAGTGACCTAGAAATACTTGTAAGTACACAATGGAACTACATGCAGCCTCCTCTTCTGTCACCCAGAGCAATGGTCACAGAGATGAATGAAGACCATAAAAGACAAGTTAGTGAAGGAAACAGAGGTGTAAGAGTGAATGGTAGAAATACCAGCCGGAGTGGCAGCTCTCTGAATGTGGCTCCCAAAGCACCAGCATCCCAGGTGCATGAACAGAGGTGCGGGCTCCAGCCAACCAGGAGGAGCTTGGCCAGTGTGGGCGTCACAAGCCCTCCTGGCGAATGTGATGCTCAGTCCCTTGCTCCCTAGTTGCAAATCTCCAAGGGAGGGGTGGATTTCATGGTTAAAGCGTTGCCATTCTTTTCTCTCTTCATTCCTATCTTCCTCCTTGAAACTCTTTATCACCAGCATGCAAATACTTTCTGCCCAAGCTGTGACCTCTGTTAGCATATCAACAGGCAGGCAGAGACTTTAAAGTCACTCACTGGGCAGAAGCAACCTTCGGAAATCACACTTTGGAAAACACCTCGCATTATGGTTTCTTATGAGCTTGTGTGGCCCTCACTGCTGCATGAGTTGTGAGTTGTTCTGAGGAAGGGAGTGCTTCAGAATCCTGTTGTTTGGAATAGAGAGATAGATACTTAAGGTATAATTATGAATATGTTCAGTATTGGTTGGAGTCCAGTAAGTTCTCTGGCAACCTCATGCAACTTTCCCAACTCAAAGAGCTGCAGCCATGCTGGCCTGCATCCTGTCAGTCAATATCAGACTCAAACAGGCCTAGCACCTTTTCCCCCTCACTCCAAGTCCTGGATGTACCCTCCAGCTCCGTCACACACTTGCACAGGTGGAAAGCAGGGGACTGTCCTGGTGCAGAGATCTGGAGACTGGGAAGGCAAGAAGAGAATAGAGGGGCCCGTGACAACCCTCTCCCCATCACTCAGACTCATACTCCACTAGGAGCCTCAACTTTGGCCAGACTCTGCATAGCAGGAGGGAGGCTATTTTGTGTATGAGGCTGAGAGTGGAAAGGTTCCACATCCATCCCCACCCCTGCTGCGCTGGGCTGCCCTACTGCAAAGGAACAGGAGAACTACACGTAGCTCACAGAAACTCTAAGCCCAAATCCCATTTGGTCTGGACCTGGATGGCTAAGGAATCTTAGGTGGGGAGAGGGCAGAGATTTTGACAGAAGCAGAGGGTGGTGAGGGCATCAGAGGGAGAGAATGAGACTGATTATCCCGTGAGGAACAAAGGAAACAATCAAGAAAGAAAAAAAAATCTTAAAATCTCCATCAAGACAAATAACTTAAGGCCTTTGAAATCTAGCAGATAGTCCGATGACATTGTATTTTTTAACCCTTCAGCCCTTGGCACACATAAACCCTTGCCTGATACAGCAGTCTGAAAAACTGGAGAGAGGCTAGAAGTCACATTGTCTCGACTTCTAGCAAGATCCTGGCAGGTTTCAGATGAAAAAAAAGAGATTATGGAAAACACAGACATAAGAACCTCTTCCCTGGCAAGGAATCTGCCTGGCTAGAAGTGGCTGCTCTGATTCATAAGCAGGAAAAGGGAAGAAAGCAGTGACATCTTGGCTCTAACAGGAGCGAGTCTCCTGTGTATGTGTCACCTCTGTGCTTTTCTCTAACAAAGACAAGATGGATCTAAAAGTAATAGGAGTGATGAGAGTCAGATGGCCAGCAGGCACACCTTTGGCACGAAGAGCTGGTAAAAGGCTACATGGTCTCATCTACACATCCAGACCTTTATCTTGGGCATAGGAGCAGAAGGGGAGGTAGACTCCCCTGTGCCTAAGACCAGGAGATATAGTCCAAGGAAGTGTCCTGTCTGGTTTCTGTCTGAAATCTGCACATAACCTGATGGCAATCAGGACAAAGTAGCTTCTAGACTCTCTCCAGCTTTCTGGATGGGTATATTTGCCAGACATTTGATGTGTAGAGAGGCCCCAAGACTAAAATGAAAGCAGAACAATTGAGCTTTCTGATGGATTTCAATGGCCCCTAGTCATTTAATTACCTGAAGTAGGTTTGTAATTCCTGCTTTCTTCTGTTTGCTCCACTTGTCCCAAGTTTCTTTCTCTTAAATATACAAAAGGAGCTTGAACCTGCTGTTCAGAAAAAGAACAAGATCAAAGACAAGAGCCTACCATGTTTCCAAGCGCAAAGCAGGGATCTCTGTGGTTAAAATTGTGACTTCAAGTACCCGGACTGGGAACTAAGTTCAAGACTTCTTCAATGTCTGGCACAGGCAACATCTGTTGGGACACACAGCCTCGCAGAGGATTTGATGCCAGGGCCCCTGTACTAGTTATCTTCTTCGCTGTGGCCAAATACCTGATATACACAACTTGAAGAAATGTTTCCCTTGGCTCACAGTTTCACTCGATGGTCAGTGGTGCCAAGGCAGAAAGCTCCTGACAAAAGGATGTAGTGGCAAGCTGCTCCAGCCATAGCAGCCAGGAAGCAGAGAGCAGGGGAAGAGCCAGAAAGGAAGGATACAAGGACCAGATATAGTCCTCAAGGTCATGCTCCCATTGTCTACTCGGATACACCCTTTACTAATCTCCTGGGCATCTCTCAAGTCAATCAAGTTAATAGTCAAGGTTAACCACCGCAGCACCCACCAAACACAGAACAGGCCTGGAGCAATATAGCTAATGGAATGACAGTGGAACAGGACCCATCTACTACTGCTGCTTCCCTCCAGTTCTTTCCCTTTCCCCAGAGTATCATGAGTCCAAAAAGCTACTCCTATACCAGCCTCAGAGGCCAATGAAAAGAGAGGCTCCAGAGTAACTTGGCATTGCCTGTGTTTCCCTTATCATATGTTGTTGGAATGAACTGAGCTCGTCTTCATCTGGGATATTTATTTACTCTAAGAGACGAAAGCTCTAAGGATATTTTTCTGGTCCAAACTTAGAGGTTGCACTCTGCCTAGGGCTATTTTGAATCTGAAAATGATGATACCAGAACTGACCGCCTCATGTGGCAGTTGTAGCAGCAACATCTTCCTGGTAAATGGACCAAAGGAGAAATAAGTAATTTAAATTTTTGGGAAGTGTTGATTATCACTAGTCATTTTGGGTTTGTGGAAGGAGGTTGTTGTCTTCAGAACTCAAAGTCCCTGGCTCTGAATGGAAAATAGAAATTGTTTCTCTTGGATTTTTTTGTTTTGTGCTCTTTGTTTCTGGGAAGAGGCAGTATTAGGAGGAAAAGAAAACAAAGAAAAGTACAGGATTGAAAAGTAACTTTATGGAAACCCTCAGACACAAGTGTCCTCTCTTGATTCCAAGTGAAGAATTTATTCACAGCATTACACTCTGTAGTTTAACTAGTATGTTAATCAGGTTGCTGCTACCATTACGAATTCCTGAAATAAATCAACCTAAACACAAGCAAGGTTTATTTTGGCTCACAGTTTTGGACTCTCAGTCCATGGTCAGGCGCTCTCATCCCTTTGAGCTAATGGCAAGGAAGTACATAATGGTGAGAAACAAGGTAGAGCAAACAGTTCACGACATGGCAACTAGGAAGTGAAAAAGAGAAGAGACCCTTGTCCCACAGTCCCCTTCAAGGACAACCTCCCAAACACCTAAGGCTATCCATACGGTTCACCTCTTAAGGTTTCCACAACTATTTCTCAATAACCTCACAGTGGGGAGCAAGCCTTTAACACATGGGAGAGAGAAACCTAGATCCAAAGCTTATCAGTTTTGATATAACTGTTCATCCTTCATTACCCCATGCATTTTCTATGAGCAAGCTGCTATGAGATTAAAAGATATGTGAAAGATCTGTATTAAGAGATCCATAAAACAAGGTCATGTGTCTACATGATCTCTGACATTCTGTAATTGTAAATAGAAACAAAGTAGAGAGCACCTAAGAGAAATCCATGCCCAAGAAATGTTCTTATTGGGAGAGAGTGATGTCAAGCCTAAGGGCTATCGGTTGGACCCAGCAGAGTACCTATTGGCCTCAGGGCCAGCAGCTGCTCTAGACCTCAGGCCCAGAGCTACCTTCTTGGAATGCAGGTGAGACACAGGCCTCAGTGACTTTTCTAGAAGTCCCCAGGGTGTCCTTTTCCTTTACCCTTTGAGGGGAGATGCAGACAAGGTCCTTTGGTTAACCAGGAGTGAGGCTTCCAGGTAGTTTTTCACCAGCCCAGCACCATCTTATATCCTTCGGAATGCTTTCATCTGTGTCTTCCAGTTTCAACATTGGCTTTGTTGATTGCCACCAGAAATGTTGAATTACCTCCTTTTTTTTCCTGAACAAAGAGCACATTCAGGCAAAGTTATTGGTCTGGAATGAAGAACTGGTAGATGATTGTTTCTGTTATAAGAGCAGCAAGTATTCCAGCATAATTATAATTATTAGGAATAGAATGCCCAATAATATGTGTCCTTTATGGTAACTGTATTCCAGTTATAAGACATGGTTTTGTTTCAGCGAATGATGGCGTTGTGATAACAACTGTGGATACTCAGGTCAGCTGCCAGAGCCTGAGCACCACAAAGAAATAGGAGAAGAGAAATGAGGTGAAGCAAAGTGAGGCGACAGTGTCTCCTGCTCTCAGTCTTATTCTCCCAGGATCCCCAGAGACTTTCTTCCACTCCCTAGAATGGCCTTTTTCTGGGTAGCCTTTAACAGAGCTGGCAAAGCCACGAGTCCCCTCTGCGGGGCCACCTCAGCCTCATCTGGCCCACACACTTAACTCATTGTGATTCTTGGGGATGAAAGTTGAGTTTCTGTGGAAAAACTAATCCATGGGTGTGCATTAGTCCTCAGTGGACTCTTCTACTATTATTTCTCATCTAAACTGAAGAGCGAAGTGAACTGGCAATGAAGCTGTATTATCCAGGCATTGTGCTGGAGGGTCTCTGCCAAAAGGCCGTGCACCTCTGGCCCACAAGTACACAGAAGCCTCGGAGAGGAACTTCCCAGCAACACATTTCCTCTTGAAGTTTGACCAGCATGCTTACTCCAGAGAACAGTTGTGAGATCAAAGGAGGTAAAACGAATTCTATTTGATTTGCAAAGCTGTGTTTACAAGAGTCTGCCAACGTCCTCCACCATCCCCAGCATCTCTGAGAAGGTATGTGGAGCCGTGAACTCTGGCACTGTAAAGTGCCAAGTTTGTACTAAGAGCAAAGAGCCGGCAGGGAAGGTCTCTGGGCTGCTATCCCCCCACCCCCCCACCCCGTGCTGAGAGAAACCTCATGCCCTGAGGCAAGGCAGGCCGAGGGCATTTAACCCTGGCTAGACTCTGGAGGAAAACCAGACCAATACCTGATCATTCTGCCTCCCTTCCTGCAGGCAGTCATCCCTGGGGTCCAGCCCAAGGGAACAAAACTACCCTTGCCATGCCCTCCAACTTCCTTTGAGGAAAGAAGCCAAACCCAGCTCAAGAACTTATTTCCAACCCATGCACCACCCCCTACTTCAGGTATTCAATTACTGGGTTACTGGGTTGCCGTTTCTCCAGACAACTGCACTTTCCATCAATCTCCTCTGCCCCTCCCCCGTTAGGGCTATGGGTATTTCCTTTCTGCATTACTGCTTTGCTCTCTCTGTAAACCAGCCCATCGTAGATCACACTAATGGCATTATAAACTTGGGGAACAGCGAGAAAATATACGGTGCATTACATTTTTGTATTGGGAACTCTGGACCTGAGAAGGTGAGTATAAATTTTGGGGTTCAGTTAGGCTCAGGCCTGGCATGTCTTTGGAATTGATGGGGGCTGAGGTGACGTAGGGGGAGGAGAAGTGACCTGCAAATCACTTGTCCCTTAGCTTCCCCCGGGTCCTGCTGCTCCCTGGAGCTTTGCATTTCCTCACTTTTGCAGTAACAATGAGGCGAATTAGAGCTCTCATCTTGTAAACTCACGGGGGAGCGGGGGCTGTAAATCCACAAGTCTACTGCCCCCTTCCCCAGGCAGCACAAGTCCCGAAGGCAACCTTTTGTCTCCCAGCTAGGCATCATTCTTTATGTCTTTGTTTGGTTATTTAAATATGCAATGAAACGTCTGTATACAGCAGTTGCTGACCTGCCAGACACGGTGCATAGAAAGGCACCTCCCTTACTTTCAGCTTTTGCCTTTGTATTTTTTCTCCCTACAATTAGCAGTGCCATCTTCATATTCGTTAATTTAAATGGAGAGCAAAATATTCAAGTGGCTGGACAGTTGACTTGGAGTTAGCTCCATCCACCTCCTCAGTGCAAAGCCATTAAAGGTTTGCTTGTGCCTCAAGCCACTGTCCCTCCTTATCTTCAGTCTTTCCTTGCAACTGCAGAATGTAGCCACAGGCAAAACAGCCTCCAAGGGAGATTGATTCTTACTGCATGCATTCAGCTACAAATAATCTTGTTAAACACAGGTGTTTTCCATCCTCCAAGAGCCGGCCTTTTCAAATGAGAGTTCAGAGAAATACCCTTTTTGAAAATAGAAGAGGATGGTGTTTTGGAAGCAATCTGTATGGGGTTAGATAATCATCTCTGGATAAAAGTGAGATTATCAGATGAAAATATTATGCTTGTCAGCATGGGTGCTGAATGAGGTAACTGCTTGTTCTAATTTTCTTCACTGAAACATGGAGTGATCATATATGCTGTTCTATGAAACAGGGTAACATATGCGAAAACGTGTGGAACAGGTTGGAGGTGGTGGAATGTGCACCCAATTGAATGGATGGATCCCTGCACGACACTCGCCGTCTTAGTTAGAATCGTAACAGTAGCTCATGCTACCTGCCAGAGCCAGTGCTCATGACAGGACCATGCCTAGCTGGAAAATAGTAATTATTACAATAGTGAAATATGTACTGGCAGGTAAATAGCCACTTCCAAGAGGCCACCTCCTTTGCAAAGTCCCCTGCCACCCCAGCTGCTCCTACATTCACTCAGTTGATCGGTATTTTGAATACCACTCTTTGGGCTAATCGAGCAGGCGTTATTTCCATTTTAGAGGTGGGAAAATGGGGCTTCAAAAAGCTTACACAATGAAATAGCCTAGGCCACCTGTGGGGTTAGTAGTAGAAGTAGGAGTAAAAGAAAAACAAGCTATTCACTGTACTTAGCATTTTGATGCCAAATGTGCAAGCATTTCTGCCCACACCAAGCTATCGCACAATCCTCTGCAGATACCACCTGTACAACCTATTACTTGGTTCCATTCTGACACTTTCTACCTAGAGTTAGTGTCAGATCCCACAAGGTAAAGGACTCTGTCCCACAAGTCTGCCCCAACTTGAGATGCCTATCACGAGTCTGCGAATGTCACCTGCACTTCTGACCAAGCAACTCTAAATCGGGGGTTCCTGCATCAGGTTTGCTAATTTGTTATAATGGGTCAGAAAACTCAGGGAAACATCTACTTACATTTCCCAGTGTATCATAAAAGATATTACTAAGGGTACAGATGAATGAGTACATAGAATGAGGTATGCAGGAAGGGGAACAGCCTGCTTGCTCACTCCAGCAAAGCCCTGCCCAGAATTTTCATCTGTTCCCCAAAAAGGAAACTCTCCAAACCCCTTAACCTGGGTTTTTATAGAAGTTCTTATCATAACTCCAATTGATTAAAGTATTGTACATTGATGATTGATTTCAATCTCCAGCCCCTCTCTCTTCCCCAGAGGCTAGGACGGGGCGCTGAAAACTTCAACCTTCTAGTCACATAGTTTCTGTTGCAAACAGCCGCATCCTCCAAGGGCCACCTTATTATCTTCAACCCAAATGTGGCTGAAATGAGCTCATAAACAACAAATAATGCTCCTCCCACTTCAACCACTTAAGAAATTCCAAGGGTTTCAGGAGTTCTGTCTCAGGAACCAGGGATAAAGACCATATATATGTATATATTCCTTATTATATCACAGTATCCCTGGACCATAAACATCACTGAATCCAAGCCAACCTCTGCATTTTATAAGTGAATGAAGATCCACAGATTCACAGAGTTTGAGGGATATGCCCTAGGCTGCCTGCTGGTAGGTCTCCTGTTTCAGAGCCCGCGGAGCATGCAGCTTCAGGATGTCACCTTCCGAAAGAGGGGACTCCCACTCAGAATGGGGAACTCCACCCCTGCCCTCCTTGTGTTTGACCACTTGGAGGTGTTGAAATTAATCAGGCTCCATTTCAGATACAAATCCTAGAAAGTTGGAATAAAGTTGACAATGAGAAATGATGGAATCATTATGGAAAAGAAATAGGGACAGGAGCAGGGAAGATGGGTCCTTTGTACATGAGGTAGGACCAGAGAGCAGATGGGGGACAGAAATGCAGCCTGAGCTGGATGAAGGATGAGGGAAGAACAGGCATTTGTTGAATACTTGTTCACTCAGTGCCAGACACTTGTGTATGTTCATTCATGGAATCCCCCGAATGAAAGTGTGGGGAGGAATTTTAATCTCTGCTTACAGTTAATAATGATTAAGAGCCCTTCTCAAAATTCTGAATCTAGTAGTAATGTGCTAGTTAGCTTTCCATTTCCATGACAAAAATAACTGAGAATGAAAATTTACAGGAGGAAAAGTTTATATTGGCTCCTAGTTTCAGGGCCTTCAGTACATGGTCTACTGGTTCCATTGCTTTTAGGCCTGTGAAGAGTCAGAAACATCATAACAGCAACAGCATGGAGGAAAGTCACTTATTCCAAGGTAGCCAGGAAGCGAGGAGGAGGAGGAAGTTCAGGTATGCCCTTCCCGGGCACACCCCTGATGGCCTACTTCCTCCAAGTAGTCCCCTCCTTCTAATGTTTCACCATCTCCCAATTAACTCATAAAACAATGAATCTATCAGTGGATTAATGAGACCAGAACCCTCACGATCCAATCATTTCCCCAAAGCCCCATATCTGAGCCCCATATTGTCACATTGGGGACCATTGTCATACTAGGAAACATTCAACAATACATTAGTTTTTGGGGCACGTTCCAAATTCAAGCCATAACAAGGAGGAAGATAGACTTACTGTCATAGTTGCATAATTCCCCAGCTGGTGTCTCTGTAGTTTAAAAACCTCAAATATGGAGGACCTAGATCAGGTAGGCCCAAGTCCCTGACCATGAACCAGGCTCTTAGGCAGGAATCATGGGGAAGCATGGGTGTTTCTCTGAAATTTCCCATGAATTTCAGACCTGTAGGTGGTTTTGCATTTGGACTCTCAGTAGGAGGCAGGTCAGAATCCAGGATGATGGGGTGGGAAGAAGGGGCAGGGTGGTAGAAATGGTCCCTTCATGCCTTGTTGCCTAGGGGAAAATTGCCATTTTACATTTCAATTAGGAGGGGCACTGAGGTCAATCAGCAGTGCCACTAGAGGAAAATGTGCCCAGCCCAGCCCTGGGCCTCGCCAATTATTATTAATGAACTTACTTGCAGAGCCGTCAACCTTTTTATATGCAAACTAGGCCTTTTTGAGGCCACTGCTAATCAGGACTCATTAGAGAACTCCTCATAAGCCTCAGCATCAAACAGGGAATAACTGAGAAAGGCTTCTGCTCCTGCCCTGATCCTGGACAGGAAGAGTCCAGCCTCCAGGCAGGGTTCCAGCCCAGCTCAGGAGGGTTTCACAGCTCTGGTCTCAGAGATCCCTACTGACCAACTACTCTGTCCTGAAGCATTTCTGCCCACTGGTGGGAACTTGTTCTTTCATGAAGGGGAGAAAAGTTATTAGCATCTGAGGTGTGCAGCTACCACCTCATCTGTGGACTCTGAGCCATTATTTTTTCCTTTGCCTCTCTGTTTCTCCTTTGCAAAGTAGAAGAGGTCCATTAGGTTGGTCAGAGGATTGTCGGACTCCAGCTACCTTCAACACATGATCATGGGTAGGAGGTGAAGGTGAGAGGTACCAGCACTTCCTGATTCTCACTCCACCTGCCACCATAGATCTCACTGCCTGCAGGCAAGGCTGCCTAGAGCTTGGGTGAGGGAGGGATGGGTCACGACAATGAACCTGGCCCTTTTTGCTAACAACTCTTCTTCTCTCATAGATTGGCTGTCCCCAATTCTCCAGCATCACACACCTCCCTCTTCAGCCCAAAATTTCACCCTTTCCACATAATCCCACTCTCATCTACATGTCCAATATTTCCATCTTGCTGGAGCATGGAGTTCAGATAGCAGCAAAGGGGCACAAGATGGAGCCACTAAAGACTTACCATGCAGATACCTCCCAATCTCCAGAGACCTGTTTGTCTTGGAGCCTTGGGGCCACATGCAAGGTCAAGGCCAGTGCTGCTGCTGCTGGGTGTGTGTGTGTGTGTGTGTGTGTGTGTGTGTGTGTGTGTTGACCTCTGCTCCCTTTGCTGTGTCCCTGCTGCTCCTCTTTGTTTAGTATCTATTTTTAATTTTGGTAAAATACATATATGGTAAAAGTTTTCCATTTTAACCAGTTTTAAGGTACAGTTCCATGGTATTAAATTACCTTCACAATATTGTACAACCATCACCAACACTCCCAACTAAAACTCTGTCTCTGACTGACTTGAAAATTCCCATCCTTTCAGACACCACCAGTCTCCTTTCGGTCTGAGTCTGACTGTTTCAGGTGTCTCATGTAGTGTTAGCACACAGTATGATGGATATGCTTTCTTGTGACTGGCTTACTGCACTTAATATAATCTCCTCAGTGTTTGTTCATGTTATATGTTGTATGTGTCAGAATTTCTTTCTTTTTAAAGGCCAGATAATATTCCAGTCTATGGATATAACATATTTTGTTTATTCGTTTGTCCATCCATGGACATGCAGGTGGCTTCCACCTCCGGCTACTGTGAATATGCTATTGGGAGCATGATATTTAGTATGTGCTCAAATTCCTGCTTTCAGTGTCTTGGGGGGCAATCTGAGGAGTGAAATTGCTGGACCTGATGTTCCCCTTTTACCCTGGAGAAGAGTGGAGGGGCTGATTTGATGGTACCAAGGACCTCCCCAAACAAGGCCCGTCACTGGTCCACCTGTGCCCTGTAGTCTCGCCTCTCCTCGCCTCTCCCTCCCTTGCTCTACCTTCCCTCACAGCCTCCTACTTCTTTCCTTGTCCTGTTTCCCCATCCCTTGCCCCTCTTTCCCTCATCTGTTCATTTGGAGTGACCAGGAAGGACAGAGAGATGACCACCTCAAGTTATGGAATCATGACTGGTTGAGATGGACAGGGCCATGGAGTCCCACCTGACTGACAGCTAGGCAAGCTGAGTCTTAGACTGGGGGTATGGTCAGGGCTTCACATACTGTCAGAACTTGGTCTTCTATTCCAAGTCCTGTCTTGTCACAAAGCAGTTCTTGGTGACATGGCAGCCCTTGGGACCCAGCAGAGACAGCTGGCACTGGCCTGATTGCCTGGAACCCCTCCAATCTGCACCTGTCCATGGTTTCCTTTCTGTTTCACTCTGCTGGGGATCAGTGCTGGGTTAGAGGTGGGCAGCCTCTCCTGAGGGTTGGCAGTGGGCCCTGACAAAGCATGGATATAGGTGACATACTTCTAGTGGTCAGCCTGCCCAGAATCCATCTGTCATGGCACACCCCAGACAGTGCCACAGAGATGGAGCCTAGGGGACGGAGGGTGCATGCTGGGCCCTGCATATGTCACAGAGACCCTACTCCTGCCCACAACCATCAGGCCAGGAACACCGACTCTCTTCTGCCCAGCAACACTCCAGTTCCCTCCTACCATGGCCCTCTTTCCTCGGATCCCATTCTTCCCCAGTCCTACTGGGACAGAGCTAACTATCACAGGAAAAGGGGGACCTTTGATCCATTTCCTCCAAACCCAAAGGCTTTCAGCTCCAGACCTAAGTATCCCCACTGCTGGCATCTAGGAGCAATCCAGTATTTTTCTGCTCTGAAGGGTATTTCCTTGGGGTTGGGCCAACCTCAGAGCTCAGCCAGAAGTTTTTGGATTAAAAAGGCCACTGATGCCTCATCCAGAACATTCACAAATACCAGGCTCAGCCCATATACAGGAGGCCCTCATGGACCCTCCAGCTGTGGCCCAGACTCTTGCTCCAGAGGCCAAGTCACACCCAGGCTTTGCTCCCTGTGGATCTTCTCACGTGGTCCATCTGTCCCAACTGCTGCCACCTGGAACTTGGCAGGCAGAGAGGCCATCAGTCCCGGTGGGGCAGTATGCCCAGGGAGCGGGGTCAGCCTTTGCAGGGGAGGAGTGGTAGGGGAGGGAACCACAGGAATGTGGAGCATCTGGAGCAGAGGCGGGGCACTAAAATGAAGCTGAAGAGGCCAGGGACAGCCTCTACGAGGAGCAGCCCAGACCGACATGAGGATGTGGGATTTATCAGCCTCACTCTGTACCTTCTGTGTCAAGGTAGGCACCAGATGGCCAAGTGGAGCTGCGTCTGGGCATCAGGGCAACACCTAGGGAATGTCTACAGCCTGCCCCCATGGCTTCCCACCTGCCCAATCTGAGCCATGCTCTCTGTCCCCAGGACTGCCCTCAGCTGCTCCGAGTGGACAAGATCCTGGTGCCGGTGGAGGTGATCAAGCCCATCACACTGAAGGCCAAGAACCTCCCCCAGCCACAGTCAGGGCAGCGTGGCTACGAATGCATCCTGAACATCCAGGGCAGTGAGCAGCGAGTGCCTGCCCTGCGCTTCAACAGCTCCAGTGTGCAGTGCCAGAATACCTCTGTGAGTCACCTGCTGTGCCACCATCGCCTCCTAGAGCCAGTCCCCTCAGCTGTTCAGGTCCCCCAGCACCACTAATCTGCTCAGTTGCATGCTTCCCTTACCATGCTTGTCTACCCCAACCCCTTAGCCTTGACTCCAGAAGCATACTGGCTACGAGGCTGTGAGGCCACCAAGGAGGGCACCACATGCCTGGCTCTACTTGTAGCCGCATTGTAAAAGGGTAATCTGCCAAGATAGGATAAGAGGGCATGTTGGGCCAGCTGTGGGGCCCCTCAGGCCTGTATGTGGGCAGACATTTTTACAGGGTGCCAGATCCAGGAGGATTCCTGTCTGTCCCCTTCCCTGCGAGTTCCTCTAGAAGCCCTGGGCCTTGCATTCCTTGTGTCTGTCTTGAGCACTGCATTTGAGCTGCAAAGGGCCCCACAGTCTTCAAACCCACACAGTCTGTGTCCGCAGCACAGCCTCAGGACAAAACAGGTGGCAGCTAAGGGAACCACTGAAAATGAACAAGAGGGAGCTGGCCAGGCGGAGGCCACTTAGATAAGCCTGAGCCCTGCCCAGTGTTTACAAATCCACAATGAGTCCAAGCTTCACTATGAGTGACCTACCTACTGCCTACTCAGTCCCTAAAAAGCACGCCTGTCCCTGCCTGTGTGTCCTGCAGCCTTGTTCCTTGTCACCCAGTGTTTTCTAGCCAGGACTCTGGTCTCTCTCGCCCTCTTTCTGGGTCATGTCTATGCACCCAGATGCTCAAAGACCTGCGCTGGGCTTCTGGACTCAAAGCCTTTCCAAGCTCTGAGAAATCTTGGCGTTCTTCACTGCGCCAAGGGAAGATAGAGGCCCAGAAGCTAGGGCGAATACAGGTCTGGGGGCTCAGACTTACACAATCCAGGGACCTTTGTTAAGGTCAAAACATAATAAGTACACAATAAAATTTTAGACAAACCTTTGCAGGCACCCTGAAAATAAGGGCAGGAACTACAGCTGAGGTTCCATTTGCTTTGAGGTAACCTTCCCCCTGCAGAGGTGAGAGGCTTGCTCAAGCTCACATAGCTAATGAGTGGCAGGGCTGGCTGGGTTTGAGCTGCCCTCTTATGTCATGCCACCTGTCATTCACCCCTAGTTGAATGTCATTCACCCCTTCCTGCGTACTTACATGAAGTGACTGTATTTGGGGGCATGATGTGAGCCCTGGAGAGTCCCCAGGAAAGACTTCATAGGAACAATCTTCCTTTCCCGTAGAGTGTTTGAGAGGGATATGCAGCTCAGAGAGGTCTACATGCTTGCCCCAATTCACTCAGCATTATAGTCACTGAACTGGTCCCTAATCTTATAGCCTCCCAAATTCCAGATGTATTCCCATAGCATCCCACGTGGATCTCCCCCGCCTTGGAGCCAGGCTGTTTTTCAGGTTTCTGCAGTGTTCTAGATTTAGTCTATAAGCAAGGGGGATATTAAACACCTCCTATTTCCTCATAAATCTTGAGGCCAAGCAGAATAGGCCCAAGGGTTTGGCTCAAGTAATTCTCTCCTGAACAAGAAGGTCCTGGTAGAGACAGAAAGCCTAGACCCCACAGTTGACTCTGTGGGTACAGGTGGAGATTTCAGACCAAGAGAAAATAGCCTTGTTTCCTAGGAGATGCTGCCCAGGGATACAGGGGCATATGGAGAGAAGTCTGTGGCC
The DNA here is from genome assembly GCA_004027595.1 of Dinomys branickii. NCBI lineage: Eukaryota > Metazoa > Chordata > Mammalia > Rodentia > Dinomyidae > Dinomys > Dinomys branickii. The sequence continues at coordinate 48,365 of PVLD010001784.1, read as the reverse complement.
TTGGTGTCCAGAGAGAGGCACCAATGTCACGAACAACATAAAGGCCCCATGCTCAGGCAGATTTGGTTAAACAGACAGAGCATACTGGTATGGTTAGCCCTGTCAGCCCTGGGTCAGAATTCCCTTGGTGCCCTGAAGACTAACTCAGCTTCCAAGTTGCTGGCTGAGACCTGCCACCATTACTTACTGTGGAATTGGAGGCTGTGCATTGTAGTGTCCCAGGCATTCCTTAGGCTGACAGCCACCTGACCCACTGAGCTCCCAGCCAGCACTGGGGACTCCCTAGCATGGGGTTGAAAGCAGCACCTCCTGAGGACCAGTGCACAAAGGGGACCTCAGCAAACCCAGGCAGGCAAGTGCTGTCTCCTCCTCTCTGGTATCCTGAGGGAACCATAGGGATGCGGCCCAGTCAGCACCTGTGGGGAAAAGATGGAGCAGCATTGGCATCTGTCTATCCAATGCTGAATTCTGGGGATTCCAGAACTCTGCAGGTCACCAGGTTCCTCACTGGGAAGTTGACATCTGGAGAGCTGATGTGCCAGGCCACAGTGGGTACTTCTGCCTCCAGCTTTTGGCCCAGGCCTTCATTCCCCTGAGTGCCCAAGCTCAAGCACACACAGATCTGCTTCCAGGAGTGGTGGGCACAGTATTGTCCTGCAGGACTGGAGCCTGAGGCCCTAAACAGCAAGGATTACAGTGGTCCAAGCTTAAGAGCTCCCTTTGTCTTACCTGAGAGCTGCGGGGGAGGTCCCCCTGCACTCTGGCCTCCATAGCTGGGAGCCACTCTGTAGCTCCAACCAATGCTAGAACCTCTGGGTCAGGGCTCCCAAATACCTCTGCCAACTCTACCTGAGTGACTTTTTTACCCCCAGTAATGAGAATGTTTATTTCTCTCCATTTTAAGTCTGAGACACTGAGACAAGAAAAGGGCTACACCAAAAGGAGCCCCTGCTCCCCACTAGGACCCATTGGGGTCTCACAATTCAAGAGGGCCCAGCTCTCAGTTTTCCCAGGACCCTGTCTTTTCTTTAGGGTAAGTGGGAATCCCAGTGTAACACTGGTCTCTGCCAGGATGCCACTTGCTGCCAAGTAAATTTCTTAACACATATTCTTTAAGCAGGGGCAAGCCCTTTCCCCCTTAGTTATAGAACACTAGGTACCATCAGGTAAAAACAGACCTGACAGTATCTTCTAGGTTTTGTCAACAGAGAGGACTGCAGAAGGCAAATGTCCATCCCCAGATGACACCAAGTAAGGTACAAATTCGGAGTTTGAACAGTTTCCTAGCTCACCACCTAATCCAAGGTTGGGCAAAAACCAGCAGCAGAATGCTGTATTCTCAGCTTTGGTGTTATCCCTGAGAGCAGGCTCTGATCAGCATCAGAGAGGATTGTGTAGAACAGATTGTTTTGTTTTCTAAATCCATGAGCAATCTGGAGTCGGGGGAGGAGGGTGGATCTAACAGCGAAACCCCTGGGTTTATGATGGCAGCCGAGGTTGGTCACAGAGGTCTCAGAGGAAAGCAGAGGAAAAGGGGACACGGAGGCAAGAATGAACATGGCACTGGGAGGGATGAGCGGGTGGAATCCCTCCAGCCCCACTATTTAGGGACAACCCCTGGGCCAATGACTACAGCCCCTGGGACAGTGGGAGGAGAAGAGGCAGCCCAACCACAGAGGGGGAGCCACCGTGGGGATGCATGACCTACTTTAGACCAAGGCTCCAGGAAAATGTCAAGTGCTGCTAATAATAAAGCCCACAACCTCCTCTCAGGCACTGCAGTCACGCGAGCAGAGGGCCACAAAGGGCATGTGCTGGCTGGAGTGCCGGTTGTGTGGGCCTGGTACCCCAGGCCGAGCTCCACAGCCTCACACTGGCTCACATTTTACCCAGACTCTTTACCATGTGCAGAACAGAGGAGGGGAAGGAGCTGGGCACAGAAATTGTCCCTGATGCACGACTAAGAGCAGAAAACCCTAGAGGTAGACACAGCGCATGGTGGTGTCTTGTTTCTTAGACCTATTGTCCATGTGGCAGAAATTTCCAGCACAACATCTCAGAGCAAGAGAAATGGACTGCTTGGAGGCAAGAACATCTCAGTTCTGCAGAGATCTTCTCTGCTGTAGAAGGAGGAGAGGTAGAAGGTCGCATTTTCCTAGGTGACGGGTAGTCATCCATTAGCCAGGCAGCGGTGTGCCAGGCCTTGATTGAGACACTTAACCTCCTGGCCTCCAGGAGCCTGTAAGCACCCAGCACAGGCCAAGCTTCAGGCAGATTAACTGCTGGCTGATTATAGAGAGCTATATAAATGCTAAGTGGGGCAGAGGTGGGGAAGGCGTGGGGGATAGGAATCTAGTGGCCCAAGCTCCTCTGTGTTCAGAAGAGGCACAGTGTTCCAACCATGCCCATGCAAGAGACTAGTCACCATCACCTGGGAGAAGGGGCTTCCCCATTGCCAGTGACTTCCCTGGAGACCAAGGAGGTAGTGGGGAGCATCTGAGGTTAATAGTTTCTACAATATTTCACCATTATGATCTCAGGGATTGGGGTGAGAAACAAAGCACCATGCCCAGCACATTTGAATCTTAAAGTCTTTTCTATTTTCAATTTTCTTCAAAAGGACAAAGCACATGAGCACATGCACGCAGGCACGCACACCAGAACACATGAGTTTCTCATATGCAGCACACATCCCCATATGTACCAAATGTCTGGCACATAAACACTCAGTACATGTCTGTTATGATTATTCCACATAAACATAAACATAGGCAGCACAAATAGAATTTTGCACAGCATCCCCAGGTGTATACACATAGATTAAAATACACAGCAATCCTGGAGAGCTTAGACTATGTGACAAGCACAGAGTTCAAGGCATTGTATACATTATCCTAAATCCTCACCATCCTAGGGGAGATGTGCGCTGGTTCTTAATTCCCACTTAACAAATGGAAACCTGAGGCTTGGATCATTTTGCTTATGCTCAAGCATCTGGCCATTACAGGATCACTTTGTGGCTGTGTGTGTTTATGTACATGTGCGTTTATGGACATACAGATAATATATGTACTAACTGATCTTCAAATCAGCATATGTGTAAACACATTCGTGCACACACATATGCAGGTAGAATTTCTTGCTTTCATCTCTGGAGATCTCAAGACCTTCCTGAGAGGGCCCTGAAGGTCGATTGATCTTTGGCTCACTGGTGCCCAGTCAGCAGCTGCTACTTCCACTTTTGGCCTTGGATATAACCAGCCCAAGGGACAGAAGCTGGCCTCCCACCCTGACTTACCCACCACTAACATCCTCTAAAGGCTGAGTGCTGTGGCTCCCAGCATTCCCTCCAGGTGACCAGATGGTGCTTATTCTGAAGCAGAGCAGACAGCCCTTTCCAGAGTCCTCTATCTGGGATCCTAAGGCCCTGGCCACCCCTTCCCACTGGAGCCTTGGGGTGGGGACAGATGGGGAGAGTGGGAAGAGGTGGAAAGAAGAGACAGGAAGAGAGCCTCAAGGGAGAGCTGACTCTCTCACCGGAGAAGGCGCCTGCTCCTACTCACCTCTCTCTCCACTGGTCCGGCCCTGCTTCTTGCACACTGTGGAGGCTCTCAAATTTTAGTCTATGCCAGAACCACAGAGAAGCTCTTTCACAATGCTCCCCATCTCCAGAGAGTCAAATTCAACAGGTCTAGAGCAGGCCCTGGAATCTGCACCTCAAGCCTGCTTCTGATGAAGGGGTCTTTAGTCCACTCTAAGTGGTCACGGTGGCAGAAGTCTGTGAGAAAACCAAGGACAGATTGGGATGCTGCAGCCTGGCCCAGTGCAGAGACTTAATCTCTGAGGATTTGGGGAGTAATCCCCCCTTATTCAGTTTCCCTTCTCAGGGTTTCAGTCACCTAAGGTCAACCATAGTCCATAAATCTTAAGTAGAAAATTCCAGAAATAAAAAGTTCATAACTTTTGAATTGCAGGCCTTTTTATGTAGCATGCTAGAATCTCCAGGTGTTTCTTTCCCTCTTACTAGGATGTGAATCATCCCTCAGGTCCAGTGCTTCCGCACTGTAGATTATTACCTGCCCTTTCATCACTGGTTGACTGATAGGTTATCAGACAACATCATGACATGTTTACACTGGGGTTTATTTGGTGACTCAGGGAGTCAGGGAGATTTCTTGGACTGAAGATTATACTATATCCTTTACAAGTGTCTGCCAATGGGCTACAGACCTATTTCTGCTGACAGTGAAAGGCATAGACCTTTGATTCTCCCTAGGCAGACATTCCCAGTGCCTGGGTTGTCCCCTGTTCCCCTTTGGGAAGATGCTGTGACCTCTTGAAGAAGGAAAAGCATCAGTCACCTCCCACGTGGCCACCAACATCCCCACAATCCAGCTCCTCCCAACTTTAGCTACATGAGAAGAGCTCATTGGTTTTGCAAACACAACTTCAAACCAAGTCCCCTTTCAACAAATTCCCAGATCTCAGCTGCTTCTGTACAGAAAATCTGTCTCAATTCCCTTCCTCTGTCCTACCTCCTGTGGGGGCAAAGTCTGGTGGAATAATGAGAAAATCACCAGGTAGGGACTGAAAATGCTGCCCAGGGCAGGGCCTGCATTCCCTCTGCTTACCTCCTTTCCTTAAGCATTGAGAAGCATCTGCTGTCACAGGCAGAACAGAGGCTGCCATGCTGGGGCTCTGCCCCCTGCACCTGCTCCTTCTACCCAGCCGCCACCCCCATGTCTTAGGCAGGACCTGCCCGGGTGGGGTAGGTGGGGCTGGGAGGCGGGGGTGGGATGAGGAGCCTTGTGCGGGCCCGGGGCAGCCTGCACACTCAGGGACAGCAGCTCGAGAGGAAGCTTGGGTGCTCCTGGCTTTGAGCCAGCGAGCGCCTCGGTCTCCTCCTGCAGGATCTCACACTGCTCCTGTGAGCGCTCGCTTGGTCTTCTGCTCTGTAATCCCCAGGTTCATGTCCCCCTAGAGGCTGTGGCTTCCTCGTTCTTACTCTCTGCACCCACTGTCCCTGCTGGGGAGTAGACAGCTCCCTGGTGTGAATGTGGGTCTGGCAGGGCGTCACGGCAAGTTTCGCTGGGAGGAGGAGGGCTCCTTCTTGGTTAGGCTTCCTAGGAAACCCCAGCTGGGCAGGAACAGGCCACCTGTTGCAGCCTCCTCATGGGATCCACAGTGATAAACAGCGGCTCCTCACTCTCCAAACTGCTCTTGAACTGGTCTCCCCGGGTGTGCCTTCCCACGGGTGTGCTAGGGACCCAGGCCCCACCTCTTTCTTGTCTTCCACACCCTCTGCCCCCCTCCACCACATATATACATGTATGTGTGCATGGCACAGTGTACACCCCACACACGCACACCAGAAGATCTTGGCCAGTCCTTAACCCCATGTGTCCTTGGGGACCTGAGGCTGAGCATCCAGCCTTTAGAATTCTCTGTGACCAGCTTCCTTCTCTGCTCCCCACCTGGCTGCAGTATTCTTATGAAGGGATGGAGATCAACAACCTGCCTGTGGAGCTGACAGTCGTGTGGAACGGGCACTTTAACATCGACAACCCTGCTCAGAATAAAGGTGTGGAGGGGTAGGCATGGTGGGAAAGGCAGGGGGAGGGCTTGAGGGTGGGCACCCCTACTTGCTAACCTTTGATATCTCCCTCCTGCTCTGAGTCCCTCCCTGCAGCCTCTCCACCATGCCCACTTCCCTGTCACTTCCTGGGTACGGGCCCCTGGATGGTGGTTTGAAGGAGAGGAGCAGAAGGTACTCACTGGGGAGAGTTGCTGAGAATGGAGGGCCATGACTTGCTTCTCTGTGTGGCTCTCTCCTCAGTCCTGGGGTTCCTTTTCTATCTTTTCTGCATCAGAATAGCTAAGGGGCAAAGCTGCCTTAGGAGTGCGCTCCTGGCCCTTCTCCCTGGCCTCTTCTGGCCCACCCCATCTCAAAGCATCTCTTTTCCTTGCCTCTGCAGTTTACCTCTACAAGTGTGGGGCCATGCGTGAGAGCTGTGGCCTGTGTCTCAAAGCTGACCCAGACTTCGAGTGTGGCTGGTGCCAGAGCCCAGGCCAGTGCACCTTGCGCCAGCACTGTCCTGCCCATGAGAGTCGGTGGCTGGAGCTGTCAGGTGCCAACAGCAAGTGCACAAATCCCCGAATCACAGAGGTAAGCCACGTGAGCTGTGTTGAAAGGACGCAGTCTCCAAATGCCTCCATGACAAGGTTGTAAAGCTCTAACAGTGGCAGAGGCTTTATAAGGGCCGAAGGTACAGAGCCCAGCCCAGCGGATAGAGTGAAGGTCACAGTGGAAAGCCCTTGGGTTGACCCAAACCAAGACCTAAGCTATAGGAGCAGAAATGGATTTGCACATAAGGGTATGAGATTAAGAGGGGTCACGGTAAGGCTAAACATGCAGGTATGCTGGATACAGAGAACAAGCTCTTGATCCAGGTTGCACTAGCTCACTGGGAGCATCCAGGGGCTAGTTCACTGCTGTCTCCCTGCTTCACCATCCTCATCTGTACAGGAAATTTACAAAGATGGGAGGAGAGTGGACTGTGTGTATACACTGCTGAATTACCACTCCTCCTCCTCCTCGTTAACAAACATCATTAAAATCATGACCAAAGATGCCTAAGTCAAGGAAATCACTGCTGCTGGGGTTTATTGAAGTAACTTATGCTCTTCACTTCCCCACTGCACACTCTGGCAGGAAGACCAGCTAAGATACCCCTTTCCACTGTGCCTGGAGCTCCTTGCTCCTCTCTTAAAGCAAAAAAAAAAGAGGCGCATGTGTCTTTCTACATACTCCTCAGCAGTGGGGCCATGTTTCACACCTGGCACAGGAGGTAGCATGTGATAGGTGCTCAGTACCTCTTTGCCATTGTGGGTACTAGTTATGATAATGAGACATGAGGGAGAGGCAAGAGAAGGGGAAGAAAGTAGCTCAGAAAGTAGCTCAGGCTCCTTTTGTAAATGATGAGAACAAACTGGTACCTGTAAATGTGTGCATTATCCAATAGTATGACTCCAAGTGGCAGTCACAGTCCTGGGCTGTGTATATGTGCAGTGCCTTAGCATTTACACAGTGCCTTTTGTGTCTCTCACCAATCTTCACAGTAGCCCTCTTAGGTTAGGCTCTTATAGTTGTTGTAACAAAATGCCACAACCTATGTGGCTTAACCAATAAGTCTCTAATTTTTCACAATTCCGGAGATAGAAATCCAAGACCAGATGGTGGGGTTTGTTCCTTCTGAGCAACATCAGGAAAGGGCTTGTCCACCTTCACTCCTGGGCTTGTAGGTGACTCTCTTCTCCCTGAGTGTCTTACTTCTTCCCACTATACGTGATCTTCTGTGTCCTATATGCTCCTTTATATGAGCACACAATAATATTGGACTAAAGCCCACAATACTAAACTCAATTAAACTCCATTGCCTCTGTAAAGACCCTACTAGGGTTAGTTAGGACCTCCACAGATGAGCTGTGGGGAGAACACATTTAACCCGACACATTGGCTGAGGTCAGGGCTATTATTACCCTTTCCCATACAAAGAGACCAATACTCAGCAGTATGTATTTCCTGACTAGCATGTAAAGAACATGGCCCTGCTCCCAGGTTTCCTGAGTCCTGGGTTACTGTACTCCACTGCAGTGGTAGGACTTTACAAACCCACATGTTGATCAGTGTGCCAGGGTAAAGTCTAAATTAAACCTACTCCCAGGAGAAACCAAACAATGAATACAAAGTGTGTGACCAATGCTACTACAGGTCCAGAAAGATGCTCAGAAAGGTGTGGTTTTTCCATAGTGTTACAACTCATGATATAAACACAGAGTTACCCTGACAAACTCACAAATTGTGCATACACCGGGGTTGTGTTACAACCTAAAGGGTCTTCCCTTTTATGGGAAAATAGCCTCCACCTTGTAAAGTGGCCCCACTAGGCAGCCCTTAAAATATGCCCGCCACCTCAGCCCTTAAAGTATGCCCGCCACCTCAGCCCTTTCACTGTCCACATTCCCAGTATCTAGATGCAGAGAGGTCCAATGAGCCCCATTCAGTCCTCTGCATGCAGAGGAGCCAAACAGGGCATTGAGGGCAAACACTGGCACATTTAATCTATGGAACTGCCGCCAGATGACAAGGTGAGTGCCCCTCCTGCTGTCCCCAGCCCCCTTCTCTCCTTCCCAGCCCACCCCACCCTGCACATCCTCTGTGGAACCGTTGCCCCCACACCATTAATGAGAAGACAGCCCCAGGGAAACAGCACATGGCAGCTCATGGTGTGCTGGGCACAGTAGTCAGAGTGACTTGCTTTCTTTCTTGGCCTGGGCCCAAGAAAATCACAGGAAGGAGGCAACAAATTAAACAAATCTCCCTGCAATGGAGGCTATTTACTACCTCCATCCTGGCATTGGCCCTCCAGGGAACCTGGACTGGGCCAGAGATAAAATTCCTTTTATAGGATGACAAGCTGGAGCTGGAATTTGATGTAGACACTGCTGCCAGGTGCCAGGGGCACACTGGGGACTGACCGTCTGGGCAGGCACTGAGGACAAACCCAGACACCTTCTCCCTGCCTTCCTTACTGCTGCCTGCCTCCCACATGTGATATAGGCCTGTGCTTCCAAGGAAGCTGTTTTTCCACTACAGTGAGAACAAGAGTATAAACTCTCACACTCATGTGCACATCCATTTGCAAACATACATGCACACATGAAGCAGGAGGTGGCTGGCCTGCTGTAGGGGAACAGTTCCCCTAGCAAAGCTGCTGCTTGGGGGCAGCCAAATCTAGTGGCTTTTCTTCCCTAACTTTCAGCCTAACCCAGGATGGAACTGCCACTGCGACCCTTGCTGGGTAGGACAGTAGCACATGCTGAAAAGGGCTGGAGGTTCCTGCCATTCTGGTCCCCCTGAACATGAGCCAGGATCCAGGTGCAGGTGCAGAAACACCAGCTGAATAAAGGAACCTCTTCTGGTGGGTGGGGTGTAGAGGTCATGATGGGATCTTGTTGATCATCCATAGCCATTCCAGCAAGCGCCCCATGGTGGTTGAGTCCTAACTTTCCCACCATAAGTTTTAGGGGAAGGATGGTACTTAGGAGGAAAAGCCAGACATGTTGATCAGTGTGCCAGGGTAAAGTCTAAATTAAACCTACTCCCAGGAGAAACCAAACAATGAATACAAAGTGTGTGACCAATGCTTCTACAGGTCCAGAAAGATGCTCAGAAAGGTGTGGCTTTCCATGCTGTTGCAACTCATGATATAAATATGATGTTACCCTGACAAAACCACAAGAGCAAAGACACCTTGGCCCAGTCCTCAGAGGCTCAGGAGGGGCTGGAAGTGGGAAGGATGAGGAAGCAGACATAAATCATATTTATCATCAAACATAGTAGAAAAAGAGGTGCGTTGGAATTTCAGTGGAAAAAGAAAACATCTTTTCTTATGGAAAGTGACCTTTGGAAAGGATCTCAAAAATTTCCCAGAATGATGCTGGGTGGGTTGATAAGATGATTTTATTTTCCTTGAAAGTAGATCTAATGGTAGCAAATGCCAAAAGACTTTAATCCCAATTTTCTGCTCATTACCCAGTAATATTACATTTCATTCCCTCCTCTCTTTTTCTGTGAGATGGGAAGGTACACCAGACTGTGAACATAGCTCCTAAGACCATACACAGACTGCTTTACCCAAGGCCACAGTCAATTAATAGCCCCAGACAGTGGGTGCCTGTGAACTTGGAACCACTCAAGAGATTAGCACAACTGGAAGAATGGACAGGCTCTTGATCACATCACAGGTAAGCAAAGATACACCTGGAGCCTATACAGTTTCTTCTCCTCCTCCCTGCAGATAATTCCAGTGACAGGCCCCCGGGAAGGGGGCACCAAGGTGACCATTCAAGGAGAGAACCTGGGCCTGGAATTCCGGGACATCGCCTCCCATGTCAAAGTGGCCGGTGTGGAGTGCAGTCCTTTGGTGGATGGCTATATCCCTGCGGAACAGTAAGTGGAGGCCACCTGAGGTGTGGGAAAGAGCAAAGGTGGCGGGGAGAAGTTGGTATGACCTGAGTATCCTTTAGTCCAAATGCTTGGGACCAGAGGTGTTTCAGATTTAGGGTTTTACAAATTTTCAAATATTTGCCTATGTATAATGAGATGTCCATATTTCATGTATACCTTGTACACATGGCCTGGCAGCAATTTGATACAATTACTTTAATAATTTTGTGCATGAAATTAAGTTTCTTGGTGTGGAATGTTTCACTTGTCATATCAAGTTGACACAAAAAGTAGAGATTAGAGCATTTCAGAGTTTGGATTTTCAGACTGGGGATGTTCAACGTATATAAGGAATATCCTTGTCAACAATAGAGTCTCAGAGCTGCACTGGGGGAAAAGGAGGTGTGCCTGACATTCTAGAGGGTTGGGAGTATACCGCTCCAGACTTCACAGCTTGCCACCATCAGCTGCCACACTGGAAAAGTACAGAGGGGAAGGAGTGATCACAGGGAGAGAATCAAAAGTGGTGCTACCTACCTGGGGCCTGGGGTAGAGGTGAGACAAAGCAAAATCAAAGCCTGTCAGAGAAGCACGCATTCAGTTCTCTGTGCTGTATCTAAGCCTCTACTCAAAGATACGTAAAAACTTAGTATGGGAAGGAGGTGACATTTCAAATCAGCAAAGAAAGACAAGATCATTCAAAAAATAGTGCTGGTTAACATTCTGGAAAAAGTACAATATCAGATCCTTATTCCATATTAGACACCAAAATAAATTCCAGGTGGATTAAAGAGTTAAGGGTAAAAAATGAAAGTGTAAAAGGATTAGAAAAAACCAGGTGAGAATTTATTTGATTTCAGGAAGAAGGTATTATAACTGCAAAAAAGACATTATAAAGTTAAAGATTAGGGAATTTTGAGTACATAAAACATTAAAACTTACACATCAAAACTCATGATAGGCAAATAAAATTGTGAGTGATAAACTAGGAATATGATCAGCTCCTATCACTGTTAATAGATACTTTCCTTAACAAATTAAAAGACCTTGTAAATAAAAGAAACACATCACCAAGTGGGAAAAGAGCACAAATATACAGTATACGAAAGATATACAAAGAACCAGCAGTCACAAAAACGCAAATTAAAACAACAGAGAGCAAATTTTAGAGATAAGTACCCAGTGTAGACAAGAGGCATGGGAAGTTACAGATTCATTAAATCATGATGAGGGTAAATTGGAACTAACTTTCTAGAAGTTATTTGGAAATATGGATCAAAAGTCTTCAATCTGGCCACCACACTTCTAAACTGTTCCTTAAATAACCAGATTGCACAAATGTTTATGTGCAAGAATGCATATTGCAGCTTTATTTACAATAAAAATTCATAAGTAATTTGTATGTCTAAAACTAGGAAATTTGTCAGTGCAATAGCTTACTGTTCAAATGCTCCATAACTCACAATGGGATATTTGCTGATAAGCCCATCATAAATTGAAAATATAATAAATTCAAAATGCATTTAACACACCTAATGCACCAATCCTCCCAGTTTGGCAATACAGTGCACAATAGAGGTTCAGCTATTTCCTGCATGATGGTAGCTCTCTGAATCTATGTCTCATTGCCACCACCCAGCACCTCAACAGAGTATCGTAGGACACATTGTGAGCCCAGAAAAGACCAAAGCTCACAATTCTCAGTGAACCTCTATGGAAGTCCTATGGAAAGGGTATCACTTTCACATCACTGTAGAGTGGAAATTACTATAAATCAAGTAATCGTAAGTTGGGGACCATCTGTACATGCAGTAGATAGTAAATTACAGAGCCACTAAATCTGATATTATCAAAGAATCATGACCAGGCATATATTGAAGGTGTTTGAAGCAAAGCTGTAGATTACCAAACAGAATACAGAATTTCTAATTAATTCTGTAAAAGAAAAAACAAGATTGGAAACATATACCAAAATGTTGAGAAAGGATATCTCTGGGTGGTCCCTTTGCAGGGAGTAGTTGTGTATGACCAGTGCTTTTGTGTCCTTTCCATATCTTTTTACATGGAACATGTACTAATTGTGTTATCTATGTAGAAATATATATATTGCAGAACTTTTCTTCATAAGTTCCTTCTAAGGTAGATACTGTAAAGTATCCAACTGGTTAAAATAATCAATTTAACCACGTATTTTTAACCTTTCATGTGGCAAAAGATACTGAAAACAAAGTTGAAAGAGATGACACACTGGCAGAAAATAATTATATTTATTCTAACAGATAAAAGTTAATACTCCCAGTTCAGAAGATCCTACCTAAGATAAACCACCAGAAAAATAGAGAGGGCTTCAAAAGAAAAGTTGAAGGAAAAGCTACAGAGCAAACCACATGCATACAAACACATGCAGCCTTATTAGTAAGAAGGGAAATGAAGATTAAAATGAGATGGTTTTGCGTAGAATACTGGAAAAACTTTCAAAGCCTTGCTAATGTTTAGTGTTGGCCCAAAGAGTGGACCCCTGATAGAAGTACAAATTGGGGGAGGCTTTGGGGAGCATTATTTTGCTCTATCTATCAATCAATACACAAGCCACTTAACCCAGCAAGTTCTCACCTTAGAAGCAGATTCTAATGAATATACAGAACTGAAGGAAGTTGGTATAATTTGGCTCATTTTGTAGGAGCAATTGAAGGAGGAGAAAGATCAAGATAATTAAATGTCCACCAGTAGGAAGGTAGTTGCATAAATGATCATGCAATCACAGCAAAAACTATATATATGTATATCCTATATATGAGGGAAAGTCCATGCTATGTAGTTGTAGAACACTGGACCTGTTATCTTTGTATACGTATATCAGTATGTGATTTGGACATGTGTGTGCATATAAAGCGTGTGTGTGTGTGTGTGTGTGTGTGTGTGTGTGTTTATGTACACACTAATATAATTGTCTCTCAGTATCTTGGGGTGATTAGTTTCAAAACTCCCAATAGATACTAAAATCCAAAAATGCTCAAATCTCTTCCATAAAATAACATAGTACTTGCATACAACATGCACACATCCTCTCCTATACTTTAAACCATCTCTGTTACTTATAACACTGAATACAATGGAAATGTTATGTAAATAATTATTGTAATGTATTGTTTAGAGAATAATGAATATGTGCAGGAGAAATAGTCTGCATATATTCAGCACAGACATAGTTTAAGGGAAATATTTTTGATCCATGTTTGGCTCAACACACATGTAAATCCCATGGATATGGAAGATGGGCTGTATACAGATGTGGGCAAGTTGTTTAACATTTCTTTTTTTTTTTTTTTTTTTTTTGTGGTACTGGGGACCAAACTCAGGACCCTGCGCTTGCTAGGCAAGCGCTTATTCCACTGAGCTATATCCCCAGCCCCTGTTTAACATTTCTGTGCCCCAGTTTCTTCATCTGTAAAATATTATATTATTATAGTTTATCATATATATTCTTTTCTATATATTCATATATATGCAAATCTGCAGCCCAATGTATCCCAAACACCTCCCCACATATACACACATAAATATTTCTTTGCCCAGCCTGGAAGCTGGGCTGCGGGGAACAGAAATATGTCACTGAGGTAGCCCAAGCACTGGGAGCAAGGAGGTTCCAGGTGAGAACTTGAGAACTTTAGATCAGCTCCATGTTCTGGGTCTGATGGCTATGAGCCCTTGGATAGGGCACACTGTCTCTCTGCCAACTCTATTTCCTAAATGATTGGCTAAAACGTTCCCTCCACTCTCACTCGCAATTGCACTGACAATGATGAACTAGCAACCAAATTTCAGGGGTCAGGACACTCAGACCTCTGCTAATCTCCCTCAAAACTTCCGCTTTCCTTTAACATCTGGGAAGAGCCCTGCAGGAGAAATCAGGGGGCTCGTAGACACCTTGTTGCTGGGACAAAAGACCTGATACACACAACCCAAAGGAGAAGTAGTTTATTTAAGGTTATAGTTTCAGAGGTTTCAGTCCATGGTCAACTGGTTCCATTGCTTTAGGCCCATGGCAAAGATTAACCCATTGATAAGGTTAACACCATCCTGATTGAGTCACCTCTCTAGGCCCCACCCCTGAACATTGCTGTATTGAGGATCAGGATCTTCAACACATGAGTTGTTGGGGGACACTTCATATAAACCATAACAAGAGGTGTCTTTTACTACCTCTTCCACTGCCATTCCTGAGAATATATTGCATAGCAAAAGGACCTGGAAGGTACTGTGGGGCCCAGGGTCACAATCACAGCTAGGCCTCTGGGGGCTCATGGATCTCTCTCTTTCTTCCTGCAGGATTGTGTGTGAAATGGGGGAGGCCAAGCCCAGCCAGCACGCGGGTTTTGTGGAGATCTGTGTGGCTGTGTGTCGGCCAGAGTTCATGGCTCGCTCCTCACAGCTCTACTACTTCATGGTAAGTACTGATCACAGCAAACCTCATGACTATTACTACTAGGTCCTACTGCTAGGACCTGCTACTGCAGGCCTACAAGCCCATGGCCCTCCTATCATGAGAGTTCTGTCCTGTGTTGAGAAGGAAGACTTAGACACCTGCAAGATCCAGACTCAGATCCAGGGGCTGGGGATATAGCTCAGTGGAATAAGCGCCTGCCTAGCAAGCGCAGGGTCCTGAGTTCAATCCCCAGTACCACAAAAAAAAAAAAAAAAAAACAGACTCAGATCCAGCTGTGCCTGGTTTTATGGCTCCATATAAGATGTTCTAGCCCTTGATTCCCAATGTCCCATATGGCTAAGTGGTGGCACCAGTGAGTGTATAGTCTATGCCTAAAGATTCCTGGGATTTGTTACCCAGGTTCTACCACTTACTAACCAGCTGGACTTTTGCAAGTTATTTAACTTTTCTGTGCTTCAGTTTCTTCATTTGTAAAATGGAAACAATAATAGAATGTACAACAAGATACCATGAAAGTTACATGGAGTGTACTTTTGAAATTTCTCCTAGTATCATTTCCTACATTATTTATAATTGCTACTATCATTGCCAAGCCCTTGCCTTTCCCTGTATACTCATGCCCATCCTCCCAGCCCATCACCTTCTCTCTTTCCGTCTACTCAGTCATCATCAGCCCTGCTGCATGACCTCTTTAATGCTTCCTTTGCTTGTCCTGCATCTCAGGGCCCACATTCTACCAGTTCATACCATCCACTTCCCCCATCACCTCACCTCCCATCCACCACCCTTTTCCTCCTCTACAGCCTCTCTGCAGATTGCTCCATTCTGCCAGGTCTTAACTTCCCTCCAGCCTGAACAGTCCTGTCCAATGGTTCTGGAGGACAAAATCTTCAGAATCTCTTGGCCTTTGCGACTATGGGGATGGTGGAGACATGGCACATTCCCTCCCCCACACACCCAAAACTGACTTCTCAGTTGAATGACTCTATGATGGTATTGTTTCCTCAGGGTTCTGAGCTGCTTTTGAAAGCTGGAGGCCTTAGGCAATGGATTTTATGCCTGGGTATCAAATGCCCTGAATATTGTCAAGGGAAAGTCTGCCCCCTTCCTCCTCCCTCCCTTCCCTGCTTTCTTCCTTGCTGCCTTTCTTCCCTCTTTCTTTTGGGTTTTTTTCTCCCTTTAGCTGGCAGCATTCATCACTTTGCATAGTGCTCCTCACCAGATTTTTGATAGTATTTCTTTACTTATGTTGAATGCTATAATGTAATTTGATAGCCCTGGCTGTGGGGTGGTGGTGATAACTAACACCCAGCACAGCCCCTCTCGCAGTACACCCACAGTCTCCAAGGTGGGTGAGATCAGCCGCAGCAAAAGACTTGAACTTGGTAGGATGAACCTCAGAGAAATGCAGATCAGATGCCCCTCCCCACCTCTGCTGTTGGGAAACCAACCTCCATGTAGGTGTCACTGACCGTTACTGGACACACACAGGTGGTGTTCCTGCTCGCCAGGTGCTGGGCATGGAATCTGGCTCTGGATCACCTGGCGGCCAAGAGAACGGAAGGGGAAACCACCGCATGGCCAAAGCAAGTGCTGGGCTTGCACAGCCAGCCAGCCAGATGGTTCCAACCTGCATCCTCGGCAGTGACCCTGGATAACAAAGTAGAAGGACTAGGGGAGCCTCTACCTCGCTAAACTAGCATTTCATTTGAACCACAGGTCCCTCTACCATGTTCCTCTGTGAACTCCAACCTCTGTGTCCAAGCCTGACTTATCCAGGATTTCAGCCCCCACATACAGTGCATCCCCTCTTTCCATCTGCCTGTGGCCTGTCCCCCAATCCAGCAGTTTTATTGGTTGTGCCTTAACTTCCATTAATTCCCGATACATCATCATCATGTCCTGGAGTCTCACTTTTCCTATTCTCTTTGCTTCCACCATTGCCCTCTTAAATCTGCATTTGTTCTGTGCCCATGATAACCCCTCTACCTCCATGGAAAAATCTTTTGCATCACACAATCTTTACTGTGAGGCTCTTGCTGCCCGAGAGGCTGCCTGAGCTCTCTGGTGTGCCTGCCTGCCCTGCCCAATCCTCCCTCCCGCCTCCGCCCTTCCCACCTCCTTCCCCTCTGTCTCCTTCCCCTGGCTGCGCTAAGCCACACCTGTCCCTTCAGCAGCACACACTCCCCATCCTCTGTCTTCTCTGAGTACCCAGAGCTGAGCTGGGGTGCCACAGCACTTGCAGCCCACCCTTTGGGGCCAGAGCATCTATCTGCACCACCCTCCGTGGGTCCTCTTCAGCTGGGCTTCTCTTCTCATACACGTTAGGGTCTCCTAGAAAAGCAGCATTTGTCCAGGCCAGACTGTGCTTTCCATGCAGATCTTGGGGAATAGGCTGCCATTTGTGGAATAGGGTTGACACTGATGTACACAGAGAGATGGGAACAGAAGGAGAGAGAAGATGGCGAGAAGGAGGCGGAGTAGAATCAGATCAGAAGCGTGGAGAGATGCCACAAGGCAAACAGGCCACGAGGCAATGCTGGTGTCACTTTTGTATTTGAGGAGCACCTCCAAGAAACTACCTGCTGCCTCACATCCACTCACTGGGGAAGACTGAGGGAGGACCAGGGCTAGTGACCCTGGCTTTGTCGTCTGGTCCAGTTCACACTGAAGGATTCAGTCAAACAGTCCCACCCCCCCCCCCAGAGCTCCAAATGTCTCCTGGTGGCAATTAGGGTCAGAGGTCCTCATGAGTCTCTGGGGTCATAGGTCCTGCCTCATGGAAACGACAAAACCCCCTCTATAATGTTTCTAAGCAGCCAGAGCTCATGGCCTTCTTTCTGCTCAGCCAGGTGCCTGGTGGGGAGACACTTCTTAGGTCCTACACAAAAGCCCCTTTCTTCTGGAGTCCCAGGACACTGGGGAACCCCTTCCTCTTGCTCCTTTGGGGCACACTGAGGAGTCCCTTTTTAAGAGGTGCTTCTCAGGACCTGGGGTGTCCCTTCCCAATGCCAAAGTTGGGGGACAGATTGAGGTTTCCCTCCATGAATGAATTCAGGCACTGATCTGTGATTTATTTACCCCAAACCCAATCACCAAGGCCGAGGGGCCCAGATCCAGGCTCCTGCAGAGTGCTTTTCCTCCCCTGTCTACCTCCATCCAAGGAGCCGAGTGAAGACTTGGCAAATAATGTGGAATTTGATTTCCCATGCAAATCCATTGTGAAATATTTATGAGCATGACTTGAATAATTAATAATTTCTCACAACTCTAAAACATGTCTCTATAACACCCTCTCCCCATCTCTGGAATAATTCCCCCTCCAGAGACCCGCTGATAGCAGCACCACTGCAAACCCCAGGGGTTTACCCACCTCTGCCCTTCTAGGACCCGCCCACAGGCTGGTGGGAGAGAGTGCTCACCCCCACGCAGGCTGGGTTGGACTCTGCTTCTAGGACCACACTGCTTCTAAGACACGTGCACAAATGGGCAGCTCTCTCTCTCTCTCTCTCTCTCTCTCTCTCTCTCTCTCTCTCACACACACACACACACACACACACATATGCACATGCACACACACGCACACGCACACACACACATACACACACATACACCACCACCACACTTTTCCTCCCTTCTCTAGGGAGGTCAGCAGGCCTTTGTAGTGGTGCATTTACAGAACCAGACAACTGTCAGAGCCTTAGAGATAACCACTTTTTGGCTCAGCGCCCTTCCACCCCACCCCATCCCACTCCGGATTTTGTTACCAAAGAGGTTGAATCTTGTCTTGAGCCACCAGAGCATGATCCAGGCATAGCTGAGAAAGGGGGCTTTTTCCACCGGGGTCAGGCCTGGGTCACAGTGCCCTACCAGTGTCCCTCCATGTGCCCCACCCCTGCACCTGGACATACACCAGGCGGTGGGTGTCAGGCTCTGTCAGGGGTTTACCTTCACTCGCTGAGGTGTCACCACGGGAGGCCTCCCAAGGGGAGGTTGCCAGGCTCTCTTTGGAGGCCAGTTCTTAAGGGGACCTAGCTGGGGAAGTGAGAGGGCAATCTTCATTTAAATGCAGATACAGGCTCCTCACCTGGGACCGAGGAAAGTTTTTCCATTAAAATGCTAATGAAAGAATGAACTGCAACTCCAAATCCCCAGCTGTTGCGGGATTCTTGCCCACCCCCACTCCCAACCCAGCTCTTCACATCCCAGTCTGATGAGGCCTGGACCCTGGAAAGAGGTGACTCTTCTTTGTGTCTCTCCCACAGCCCATGGCTCTGGCCTTTGGGTGCTTTGGATAACTCTCTGGAGAGCCTGCAGAAGGGACAAGTCACCTTCCCCAAAGCAATGAGACTGGATAGCAGAAGTAGTTGGGAATTAGAGCTCTGGAGTCAGACCTCAATTATTTTATTTTTTTTTACTGTCCGTCCTTGGAAAAGTTACTTAACATCTCTGAATCTCATCTATAAAATAGATAATACCTTTGTTATAGAGTTGATTAGGTAATTATATGTATGTGTGTATATGCATGTATATTGCTCTGGATAAAGACCTAAAGCCTGACACAAAATCAGTACATGGCAGCCGTCTTTACTGCTGTTGCAGATATAGTGATGCAGACTCCTAGGTCCCAGCCACTGCCTATTTACCCTACCACCTTGACTGAAGGTTCCAGAAGGCAGCTTGGGCAGGGAGCACACCAGTGCCACCTCTACCTTCCCAGGCATCATGCCTCAGGCTTGTCCTTTCCTGCACAGACCCTGACACTCTCAGATCTGAAGCCCAGCAGGGGGCCCATGTCTGGGGGCACCCAAGTGACCATCACAGGCACCAACCTGAATGCAGGCAGCGACGTGGTGGTGATGTTCGGAAAGCAGCCTTGCCTCTTCCACAGGTAACCGCAGGGCCCTCACCACCCCGGGGCAGTCATGGAGGGGCAACCAAAGGCAGGAACTTCCTGGCTAAGTCTTGGAAGCCCTTGCTGCTCCCTAAGAAAGTGGGTGATGTCTGGGGTAGAGCAGTGTGGCTCCTCGGGAGCCCTGCCGGGTACCCTTCCTTGGCACAGAGTGCACTTTGAAGTCCGCTTTACAGCCTGTTCCTAGGACAGCAACTCTGCAGCTGCCGCAGAGCTAGCTGGGACTCAGACTTGGCTGGAGCAGAACCAAGGCTGAGCCTCCCAGCAGGTGGCTTTCCTTCCCTGTGCCACCTTCCAGCCCAGCAGGGCACGTCTGGCCTCCCATGAGCTCCAGAAGATGTTCAGCCTGAAGGTCTCTAGCAAGAGTTATTCCTGGAGGGGACTGTGCTGAGGGCTGTTACGGTCTGAAGTAGGACCATCCCAGAGGGTGCTTTAGTAGTGTTAAAGAACAAGTGACTCTAACACACATTAAAATGGCAAGGAAGGCTTGGTCAGCACAGTCACAGCGAAGGGCAGAGAGGGAAGTGGAGACAACAATGTGGAAAGAGAGGGAGAGAGACAGCTCAACTACAAGTGGTGAGAAGAGCACCGGGGGCCAAGAGCCAGCCAGCCGCGTGAGGGTCGGGGGGAGAACTGGGAAAGAGCGCTGGGGGCCGAGAGCCAGCCAGCCGCGTGAGGGCTGGGGGGGAGAACTGGGAACAGGAGTTGGCAAGGGGGCATCCTGGCAGAGCTGACTCGGGATTCCTGCCAAGGGAAAACCAGGGTCATCAGAAATCAAGGGCTTGGAATCCTCATCAGAATGATTTAGCAGGATTCTTGGTTAAAAGAAAAACAACGGTTAAGTAGACCAAAGGCCCAGGACCAGGCCTGTGTGAACAGTGGGCTCGGGGAGCCTGTCTAGAGCTCAGTCCAGGGCAGTCTCTGTTACTGGCTCTTGAGCTTTGCATCCAAGCCAGTGCTCACCCTTTCCCTCTGAGGAGCCCGATTCATACGGGGAGAGGGTGTCACACCCAGGAGCACCCTCCTCTCGGTGCCCAGGGCCCTAGTGCTCTGCCTCCCCTCCTCCAGGCGGTCTCCATCCTTCATCGTCTGCAATACCACGTCCTCAGACGAGATTCTGGAGATGAAGGTGACAGTGCAGGTGGACAGGGCTAAGATCCGCCCGGACCTGGTCTTCCAGTATGTGGAGGACCCCACCATTGTGCGCATTGAGCCGGAGTGGAGTATCGTCAGGTAGGAGCTGCCCTAAGAGTACCGTCATGCCTCTGGGCCCCAGTTTCCCTTCTATAGCTCTCAAAAGCCAAGGAGAGCCCTGGGGCCTGAGTCCCGCGTTAGAGACGGATAGACTGGGTTCGGTTCTGAGCACCCCCAAATTAGATCACCCTTCCACAGCGGCTCCCTCCTTCACCTCCATGCCGGGCCCAATTTGGAGGTTGGGTCCGGATTTTGGGGCTGTGTCTCGCCTACCCACAGTGGATGCTGAGTTCCTCACTATCACAAATAGAAGCATTCCGGCTCTGCCACAGGCTGTGCTTATGGGAGGGGTGCGATCAGAGCCAGGCTCCCTGAAGGCAGGGTTTGGTCCTTGTTCCTTGCTTTCCTTAATGTCCACCACAGGGACACTGAATGTCCCAGATGGCTGGACCAGTGTCAGATGCTGGTACAGAAAGACCCTGACTAAGAGACGGGGCCCTTCAGTCATTCATCTGGGGCAAGTCACAAAGTGGAAACATTTCTGAAAGTCACCTGGGGATTTGGAAACCCGAGGTCTCTAGGGTCTGTGGAAGGGCTTATCTCACATCAGAGGGGGAGCTGCGTGCAGGCAGCATGTGTCTGCTGTTCTAGATCCTGGAGGATGCAAGAGGCAGCGCAGGCTCTGCTCCCTCCTCTGCCCCCTGACCAGGCCTCAGTCCTGTCCTTTCTGTCTCTGCCAGAGCTCAGTCCTCCCCAGACCAACACTGTCCGCTCCAGCTCTGAGTGAGGCTGGGGCTGGGATAGCACAGGGACAGCATGAAGGTGTGCTCTCCGTGGCTAAAGCAGAGACCAGTCTAGTCAAGGGAGCAGCCTTGAAACCAGTGATACCTGGTCCAAATCTGGCTGGTCACTTGTTTTTATAAATAAAGCTCTATTAACATCTAGCCATGCCATTCTATCTGTATAGCCTCTAGCTACTTTCTTCCCACCACAGAAGAATTGAGTAATTGTGACAGGAACCATAAGACTGTAGAGCCTAAAATACTTACTGTGTAGCTCTTTTCAGACATGGTGTGCCACCCCCTGCCTTATCCCAGAGGGAAGGCAGTATAGCTGCTGGAATGAGGTGTAGCTGTCCTCAGCAGTCACTGGGTCAGGCCACCCTTAGGAGCTTTAGATGTGATCTTCATGCAGATGAAGAGGATTAGACACAGAGAGGGAAACAGCCTGTGAAAAGGCATATCAACCCTTGACCCCAGGGCTGGTCAATCAAGGGAATGAAGGTAGCCTATTCACATCAAGAAGGAGGCTGGAGACCTTCCTAGGACTGCCACACAGCTGCAGTGCTCCTGGTTAGGTTAAGGACATCTAAGGATGGGTGGGACTCGGCACAACTCTGCACAGAGTGTGGCTCTGCACTGCTCAAGAAGCAGCCCTGTTGCCTGGGGAAGAGTACAGGGGCATTGCACCTGCATGTGGAACTGATGAGTGAGAAGACCAGGGAGATGACTGGGGATCACAAGCCTCTCTTGACCACTGTTGGGACAAAAAAGCCTCTCTGGGTGCCACAGGAATGTATGTGTGCTCAAGGACCAAAGGAAGTAGGGAACTGGGAGCCCGGAAGCTGGGCAGCTGGATAGATGGGTAGAAATCAGTATGTGTGGTAAAGATTCTCTTAGTTAACTTGCTGAGCCCTTTTTAAACATAGGAATCTTCTCAAAGATGCTGCTTTGCCCAAAAGATAAGTCAATCCTTGCTCTCTTTTGAGTACCTCCCAAGGAAGATTTAGCCCAGCAGAGTTCTGCCCACTCCTTTCTGCCAGCTCATCAGCCTCCCTTTGAAGGGCTATAGCAAGCCCCTCTCCTGAGGCCTCTGCATCAGTGTCCTGTGCACCACAAGGTGCCAGAGACCTGAGTCTGGAGCCTCCCACACTCACTTCCTGGAGAAGTTTTCTGAATGCTTGGGCCACCGCTTTTCCCAGATCCTGACATGTTGAAGCCTCCAAGGGCAAAGGTGTTAGTCTGATTACCAGGGAACTGGAGGAAGCTGTGCTTGGATCCTGGAGGGCGTGATGGGGCAACTGGAGCAGGGCTTCCATTAGACCAAGGCCAAGGTGAAAAAAGTGCCAAGTGGGAAGACTCCAGGAGTTGAAAGAGGCGGCTGGCTTAGTCAGGCTCAGGGCAGGGGCCTTTAAGACCCAAGGGGCTGTGCTGTCACCTGGGTCTCCCCACACTGTCCTCACTCCAAGTCAGCTCAACGAAGAATGCCGCAGACCTCTGGACATCACTGTCTTCCCCTTGGCTGCTGAGATGCTCATTTTTATTACCATGCAATTGGCTTGTCATCCTTGTCCCCAAGAACATTATTGTGCTGTCTGGTTATCATTGTTCTTATTGTCAGAGCTCATCTTGATTATCATCATTGTCGCCATCGGGTGCCATTGTTACTACACTGTGATTCACATTCCCCATTCTTTCCTTCCTGGCAGTGGAAACACACCCATCGCTGTCTGGGGCACTCACCTGGACCTCATTCAGAACCCCCAGATCCGTGCCAAGCATGGAGGGAAGGAGCACATTAATGTGAGTTCAACATGTTGTCTTCCAAGCACTCCGGCCCACAGAGGGACCCGCAGTCTGTGATCCCCTCAGTGCTAAGATGGTAGGCTTTTTCAGCCCTTAAGGGCACAGGCCTGGAGGACGTATCACTTTGAGTTTTTGGGGTTTGACACCCCTACTCTTCCATCCTTCCAGCCTTCTACTGCTCCTTAGCTTAGAAAATACCCTAGTTACTCCTACCCCCACTTTGGACAAACTCAGAGTGAGGCGACAGCCACAGAGTAGCCAAGTGTGGCTCCCTCATCCATAGCCTTGTGTTAACCCCTGAGGCATTGGTAGCTCCCGAGGAGACCCAGCACATATGGGGGTATCCAGGTACACTGTCTTCTCCCTCTCTGTCTTCTCCTACAGATCTGTGAGGTTCTAAATGCTACTGAGATGACCTGTCAGGCTCCAGCCCTGGCCCTGGATCCTGACCACCAATCAGACCTCACTGAGAGACCTGAGGAATTTGGTTTCATCCTGGACAATGTCCAATCCCTGCTCATCCTCAACAAGACCAACTTCACCTATTATCCCAACCCTGTGTTTGAAGCCTTTGGACCCTCAGGAATCCTGGAGCTGAAGCCTGGCACCCCCATTATCCTGAAGGTAGAGTAAGGGCAGGATAAAAGGCCATTGCATGAAGGGGAAGGGTGTCCAGGCATGGGAAGGGGACAGGTACAGGCTACTGCCAGATTTCATGACTGGTGTCCTTGCAGAGCTTGTGTGTAGAGCCCAGCACTTAACAGGCCCGATCTATCGAAGATGGGCAAATCCACCTAAGCTATTGGAAGCCCAAACTTTGGCCTTCAGAGACCAGGAACTGGATGGCAGAGACTCATGCTGTGTCTTCCCATGTACCTGTTTGTAAAACACACCTTAGGTTTTCTTTGGATCATGGATTCCAAGTTAACTTTATCTTATATGACAATTTGTATAAGGTGCAAGTGACTGACCACAACTCTGTACTGTATTGAGAAGGATTCTGAGACTGCAGTAGGGATAAAAAGTACTTCAATTATTTATTTCCCACTGGGAGGAAGGGAGGATGGTTATATACATGCTATATTGGTCTGTTTTCTGTTATTATCACAGAATACTTGAGGCTGGGTATTTGCAAAGAAAACAGGTTTAATGACCTCACAGTTTTAGAAGTTGAAAGTCCAAATAGCATGGTATTGACCCTTAGTCATGGGAGAATCACATGATGAGATAGGAAGCCAGAAGACAAGGGCAGGATAGTGATGACCTCCTGCTGGGTCCCACCTCTTAAAGATTCCTTCACCTCTTACTCTCACTGACCCAAGAACCAAGCTTCTATCATGTGAACCCTGGGGGGTCAAAGCACATTCATGCCATAGCACATGCCTTCGACATATTACTGTAGGTGGCCCCTCCACCAGCTCACCAGTTGGATGGGATGTCTGCTATGAAGACATAGCAGCCACCAGGGACTGTGATTATGACTCTGGTGGGAATGGGGATTTTCCTGTGTGTCTAGGGTAAGAACCTGATCCCACCTGTGGCTGGGGGCAATGTGAAGCTCAACTACACCGTGCTGGTCGGGGAGAAGCCGTGCACTGTGACAGTGTCGGATGTGCAGCTGCTCTGCGAGTCCCCCAACCTCATCGGCAGGCATAAAGTGATGGTGAGACCGGCAAGACCCCTGCCTGAGAGGAGCAAGTGGGAGTGGTGCTGGGTGAGAGTGGTCCAGCCACGTCCAGGCTCTGGGGCTTCCCATGAGAGATCCCAGTCCATGACCAGCCACGCCGCACCCACGCTGCATCCTGGCTTCTCCTTTCCACCTTGTCATTTTTTCTGTCCCTTCTGGTGTGACAACAAGGGCACTGTAGGAGAACCTTCAAGGAGAGAGCCATCCCTGGCCTGGGGAGATCCAACTGTTCTGTGCCTCAGCATCCACTCCAACAAGATGAGTCTTGGGGAAGCTTGTCGTGGATGTTCTGTGGCTGCATAGGCACCAGCTGTGGGCTATGTCCTGATGAAGACGACATGGGGGTTGCCGAACAAGAGGATGCTCAGATTCTCTTGTTGAGGGGTTACCTCTGCCATATCTCCCCTCCCCCAGCCACATGTGCCCTCTCTATTTTCACAACCTGATGAGGCTCCTCCCTGCCAGTCACATCTCCCTCCTCCTGACTCTGGCCCCACCCACGCCTGCTTCTCACCCTGTGTGTTCCCAGGCCCGCGTGGGTGGCATGGAGTACTCCCCGGGGATGGTGTACATCGCCCCAGACAGCCCTCTCAGCCTGCCTGCCATCATCAGCATCGCTGTGGCTGGTGGCCTCCTCATCATCTTCATCGTGGCTGTGCTGATCGCCTACAAACGCAAGTCCCGTGAGAGCAACCTCACGCTGAAGCGGCTGCAGATGCAGATGGACAACCTGGAGTCCCGTGTGGCACTGGAGTGCAAGGAAGGTACTAGTAAACAGTGCTGTGTCCCTGCCAGAGGCTGCATGTATACTTGTGTGAGCTTCTATACAGAATTAAGCAGTCCGGGAAACACTGGACAGTGTTGAAGGTTGTGTCTGTGTTTGTATGCATACATTTATGTATGTGTTCATGTGTGTGTACTCATGTACATGTGTGTGTGTCCCTCATTCACAAGCCACAGGCTGGGCAACCACGAGCAGTGTGAGGGGTTGTATGTATATATGTTTGTATGCACATACACAGCATATGCATATGTACATGTGTGTGCATTTGTGTGCTTCTCACTATGCAAACAGTCTGAGCAGCTGTGGATAAATAGCTCTGGAGGTTGGGTGTGTATACATATATGCATGTGTACATGAGTGTGCATATGTATGTGCATGTATTTCTCATTCACAAACTTCAGGCTGAGTAGCCATGGGCAGTGCTGCAGGCTGGGTGTCATTCAGAGACTTAATGCCAGTCTCTGAGCTTGTGTCCCAGATCAAAGTCCTACCTATCTGTCCACCCTGGCGAGGAAGAAGTAAGACCTTCCAGGGGTAAAGCTGGATCACTACCACCCAGCAACCTCCAGACCCAGAACCTAGTTGAAGGAACCTCAAGGGGAGACAGGGGGAGATCTCATCATGACAGTCCAGTGATCCTCATCTCTCTACCTTCAGCAGCAAGGGAAGACTGTAGGGCTGATCTGCGATTTTGAAGAAAGAGTGTTTCACATCTGGTATCTAAAAAAATACAAACACCACCATGAAGGGATATCAGTTACCCTCCACCTGAGAAGGTAACTCAGGAACCAGACTCATGTAACCCCAGGACTTTTTCACCCGAATCACCCTGGAAGGAGGGTCGAGCCAGTTCTCTGCAGTCGATGTGTACATGGAGCTAATCCAGCCCTGCACCGGGCTCTCGAATCACACCAGTTCCCACCAGGGAAGCTGCGGCCAGTTTTGATGGGGAAGTGGATCCATTCCATCCCCTCTCTGCATCCTTCAGCTGTCAACACAGCATCCGCCTTGTGGGACTGTTAATTACTGCTTTTATTATATTTACGCTGCTTAATTTTTTTCTCTGCAATGTACTCTTCCATCTAATTAGGTGTAGTGATTAGAATCTCTTTTATGTGTGGCAGGCGCAAGTCTTTGAATGTTGGAGGCGCTTGGTGACTTAAAGGAAAGCTGCAGCGGGATCAAAAGCTGGCTTTCTCCCTCTCCTCCCAGCCAGCTGAGCACCCCAACTGGGGAGGGGCAGCCAGGGGCACTGCACAGCAAAGAGGATCCACGCTAGAAGGTCCCCTGGGAAGGCAGGCTGAGCAGGCAGGCAGGCAGGCAGGCAGGCAGGACTCCAGCCCAAAAGTTGGTACAGGCCCACAGGGAACCCTCCAGCAAAGGACATGCAGGACTCTTGCCATGGAGGCACTTTCCAGGGCCTGGGGCAGCTGTTTAGAATTTGTAGGGTGTGGGGTCAGGCAGGGTCTTCTTGGGAGACTTCACAGTGAGCCAGGATGTCACCCATATCCAAATTCAGAGGATGCCCTGCTCTGCCCTGCAGGGGCCTGAGCCTTGGGTGTGGAAGCACAGGCATGAGCAGATACACAGTCCTGTTTCTCACTCACTGATACATTCACACATCCATGCACTCACTCTCTCATACCTCCACATTCTCACACTGACACACTGGCCTGCACATACACACCCTTGCTCACTGACATGCTCACCCCCAGCCAGTCCTACTTGCATACCCTCACATGCATGCTCACACACCGATATACACAAACACACACCCTCACTCCTGCTCATGCACTTTCCCATATAGTCATGTACACACACATAGGTGTGTGCGCCTCACTCAGGACACACTTAAGTGTCTATTGGGCTTTTGGTGACAGCACATGCCTAGAACAACCACTGACTCCCTTTTGCACCCACACTCACACACACACACACACAGGCACACTCCCACACACTGGAGTAAGTTCCACTTCACTGTAGTAGATCTCCCTGCCTCTGGGTCACTCTGCATGACAAGAGCCCATGTGGACAGAGCAGAGGTGGGAAGAGAAGCAAGGCTTCAGGGCTTCTGATGCCCAGGCCTATCCTCTGTCCTCTCCAGCAAGGCATGAAACTTGCTTTGTACCAAGATCCATGGAGACCCATGCCTTGACATCAGCACTGCAGGGTGGAGCTGCACCAAAGTCACTAGGACAGGTGGGGCAGGACCCTACCACAATTCCTGGGGCGTCTAAGTCATGTTCCTGTGTCAGTACCGCCCACTGGGTGCTGGGGCTGCTTTTCTAGGGCTCTAGGCCCATCCTGGGCTTGTGAAGCCCTTCCCAGCCTACAAAGTATTTTTCCCTGTTCTTATGTCCATATAAATAGAAACAATTGATTGGTCAACATCTCAAGGCTATTCTTTGCCAACATGTGTTCATGGTTGGTGTGTATGTGTGTGTGTATGCACGTGTGTATATATGTATGCTAGTGTGCATGGGTGTGAGTACATGTGTGTGCACATACCAAAGAGAAACGCAGAGCAAGACCCAACTGCCTGCCTCACCTTTGAGTACCTCAAGTGGCAGAGGGTGGCACCAGGGCAGGATGCATCTATGACACTGGGCAATGAGAACTTTGGCACTGTGTAGAAACCCAAGGCTGCACTATGTGCCAGACTTTCCCAGGGGCCAGCTGGGATCTGGTCACTCTGTCCATCTGGAGGTCTGAGTGGTCCCCACAGACAGAAGTGCCCATATGCAGATCATAATTCACCAGGCAGCATCACCTTGAGCAGGGAGGACAAAGACACACCCTGTGTATCTATGTAGAAGGAAGACATTAGTCTCAGTTGCTCTATCCCAGCCCCATTTGGAGGTTTGATGATCCCAGTGAACTGCACACTCCAGAGCTGGACCCTCAGACTTTCTCCCTTTATCAGAAGAAATTGTTCTTAAGTGCCATAAGGAAACCCAGTGCAAACACAGCAAGTATAGATGCACCCTATAGCCTCTCTCTTCTCTCCTCCTGTTCCTCCGTGTCCTCCTTCCCAACCCTGTTTGCAAACCAAAGCCTTTCTTCTTTGGGTGAGGAGTTCCTCCTGGCCTCAGCCACAGCATAGGACTGTGGACAGCTTCACCAGCTCTCTGCCACTGGAAAGGCAGACAGCCCTAGACAGGCTTTTTCACACTAAACATGCCTGCCAGTGCTGATGCCTTTCATCCCAGTCATTCTTGAACATCTCTCCCCTCTTCAGCAGTCTCACAGGCTTCTCTTTGTACTAGCTTTTGCTGAGCTGCAGACAGACATCCATGAGCTGACCAGTGACTTGGATGGAGCCGGGATTCCCTTCCTGGACTACAGGACCTACACCATGCGGGTGCTGTTCCCGGGAATTGAAGACCACCCTGTGCTCCGGGACCTTGAGGTGAGAAGTGGTGGCCCCTGCTGGTGTCAGAGCAGGGCAGCATATTGGCAGCCTGCAGGTCTGGCCTCTCATTTGGAGGTGAGAAAGCTGAGGCCAGGGAGAGAACACATCATGGCTGAGGTCCCCTAGATTATGGGTACAAGCCAGTTCTTTTGAAGACAGGACCCAGCCAGGGAACATCAGAGCAGACATGTAAGTTGTAGCACTTCGGGTCTTTCGGCTCACAGGTCCTTTGAGAGTTGAATGGGCTTTAAGGACTCTCTCCAGTAAAATATTACCTGTACACAGACACAAGAAATGTAGCAAGTTCATAGACCCTTGTTTAAGAAACCATGTTAGAAAAGATCTTACCATTTAGTTGGTGCTCAATAAATATATAAAGGATTTTACCACTTGGTGCCTAGTTGGAAAAGATAAGCAATGTGCAGGGAGAGGAGGTAGAAATGTGAATGATAAAACCTAACAGTCTTTCTAGCAGCAGGGACCTCATCTTCTCAGCATTTTATCCCACTTACTGTCTAGCATGGTATCTGGCTTATGCATATATTCATATTATGCCTTGTTCTGAAAGGGCTTTAGAACAGCTTATAAAGATAAATACCAGAGAGAAGTGAAAAATATAAATGAGGAAACCAGAGCAAATGATAATCCTAAAGAATGATCAGTATTAGTTGACTGTTAGCCATTCCCACATGGCTTTAAGCCCTTTACATGAACTCATTCAGGGACTTTCTGAGTTGGTGAGCCCATTTTATAGGTGACAAAACTAAGGGGACAGAGAAGTTCAGTGGTTGTCTGGAGTCACACATCTGCTGGGGACAGAATAAGGTGCTGAGCCCAGGCAGTGGAACTCCAGCATGCTTGCTGTTAGCCACAAACCTTGGCACCAGACCTCTGGGGTGCTGTGGCAGTGGCCTGCCTCATAGTTCTGAGTCTTTGTTATGGTGGATAAGAAATCTACAGCCAAACTCATACAGAAAAGGAAATGAACTTCAAGATGGGCTTAGTCCATAAAATAAAAAGAGACCCACTGCTCAGGAGTCACATGGTATTGCAAGAACTGATGCCCAAGGGAGTGTGCACATGTGCTTTCTGAGGGAAGTAGCAGGCTAGGCACCCCAGCGGCGCACCTGGATGTCTACAGCATGTGGTGGCACACAACTGTCTCCATGCCTACTTGGTTGAAGGGAGTGTATATGTTTCCATAGCGAGGCATGAGATGGAAAGGTTCCCTTTAGCTCCTCAGCTGACAGATCTCACTTCCAGAGGCTGTGGGCAGTTGGACTCTATGCCTGAGCTGGTTATGCACCCTTTCTCTCTGTCTACACACGTGTATGTAGGTGTTTATATGTGTGTCACATGGGTATAAAAGTGCAAGGGGTCTCGTGACACTTCTGTCCACCCATTGCCTTTGTGCAACTCTGGGCTTGTGCTCCCCCCCATTTTCTTCTGCCATCCACCTTCTCCAGCTGCATCTTTGTGTGCATCAAAATACCAGCCTTCTTAGCACACTGAATAGTCTGCAGGTTTCTGGTTAAAGTGACACTTGGGAGTGATAAAAAGATAGACAACACTGTGTGTGTGTGTGTGTGTGTGTGTGTGTGTGTGTGTGTGTGTGTGTGTGACTGGATGCATAGAGACTGCCTCTTCCTTATTTGTCTTTTTGCTTCCAGCTTCCTATAGAGTACCTAGCACAGTGTAGGTGTGCAGAAAATGAAGAGTGATTGAATAGATGAATGTCTGTGTGTCTGTCTGCATCAGGACAGAAATAGCAGTCCTGAGAAGGGAAATCATGCTCATTTGGGGGACAGGATAGAGAATAATGTAAGAATTCTACTAGGATGGATACATAAAGTTATTCTCCTTTTTCTGTAGTTCAAAACTCCAAGTTATAGTAGGTTTCCTTTAAGGATGTAACTTTTAAATTGGACTTCCTAAGACTGTCAAAGCTGGGCTTCTAAAACAAGTCTGAATATTTTGGGGCAGTTAGGGGAACAGTTACTTCTCATATACTGTTATGATCATGGACACACACACACACACACACACACACACAGTTTATCCAGACAGTTCCTATGGTCCACAATATAAATCTTACCATGTCCTATCTCTTGGTCCCATTTAAGTTCTTGTTCTCCTATATACTCTTGCCTGCCATAGGTTCTCAGCTCTCAAATGTGGCTTGGCACACCCCCAAGGCCGATGGCAGGGAGGTTAATGGGGTTCACTCTCCCACAGGACCTCATGAGAGGTTGTGCAGCTGGACACTGAGCTGATCCAATGGACCCATTCATATGCAACACACCTGGGGCAGTTCAGTGTACAACCTGCCTCGCTGTGCATGACAGCCCTGATCATCCAGGACCAGAATTCAAGTGATTCCTTCTCATTGCCATTCTTCACTGGAGCAGGCCCCTGGCTGGAAGCTGCCTGGATTTCTACCTCACTGTGCCTCTCCAGGCCTTCCCTCCAAGACCAGTGTTCCCAAGAGAAGCAAGATGGAGAGGACTGCTGTACAACGCCTCACTGTTACTTCTTAGCAGGACACATAACCCAGTGAGAAAGAAATTTGGCCATCCTTCAAGTCCCCCTTGGGACCCTGAATGCAGCTGGCACTAGCTCAGTCTTTCTGCCCTGGGCCCTCTTGCTTTATTCTCCAGCAGCTGATGCTCTCCAAGCAGGGGCATCTAGAACATCAGTATGAATGATTCACATTCCTCTCTCTACCCAGAAAGTTCTAGACAGCATGGTCAGGACAGCCTCTGATTCACTGGATTCAGTGTGTCCTCGCTGTATGGAGACACTGCCCAACCCAAAGAGCTAGATGTAGTGTCAAGAGCATACCCTCCACTTGGAATCCCTCACTAACCACCACCAGGACACGGTGTTGGGTGAGCAGCCCTCTGAGGACTGTGGAGGGACTCGGATGCAGGGCTGTTGGTCCTGCTGATTTCCTGGCTGTGTATTCCTCCCCAGGTACTCTTTCAGGGGACAGGCTCTACTCCAGCCCAAACCCTAGAACATTCTTTCTACCCACCATATAAACAACACCATGTCCTACTGTGGCCTTATTCCTCAGCTGGCACCTTCAAATCTCCCCTCAAACAGGAGGAGCCTCTATTTTCGTTGCCTTTGTTAACAAGAGGAGACTCTGATTTCAGCCTCCTGCTCTTGAGGGAGTAAGAAGTCAACCTGATTCATTTCTCTGAACACGGAGCCCATAGGTGGCTAATCATTGGGCACAGGCTGTCAGTCAAGCCAGCCACGTGGCTTTTTAAATAAATGGTGGTAAAATATACATAATGTCCAAGTTTACCATTTCAACCATTTTAAATGTACAGTTCAGTGGAGTTAAGTACACTCATTTTGTCATGCTACCATGGCCACCATCCACACCCAGGGCTTTTTTATCCTCACCAACAAACTGTACCCATTCAACAGCAACTCCCCGTCTACTGCTCCACCATCACTAGTTTCTGCCTCTAGAAATTTGACTACTTTAGGGACTTCATATAAGGAGAAGAACACAACATGTGTCTTTTTTTTTTTTGTCTGGCTTGTTTTACTTGGCATACTATTTTTCAAGGTCCATCCCTTGTGGTAGCACCAGTCAGAATTTCCTTCTTTTTCATGGCTGAAAAGATTGAGTTGCATGGGTAGACCGCGTTTGCTTATCCATTCATTTGTGCATGGATGTTTGGTAGGCCTCCAGCGTTGGCTCTTGTGAATAGCATTCTTGTGAACATGGTGTGCAAGTATCTGTTCCAGTCTCTGCTTACAATTTGTTTAGGTGTAAACACAGGTCAGTGTCTTTATTTCCAACAAACTCACTAGTTAAGGGCTTTGGACGGAAAGCAACTTCTATTGTCCCGTTTCACTCGGGGCTAAATAACATGTGGGGATCTTATGTGGATGTCACTTCAGATCTTGTTTGTTTCCAACCTAGTTTTGCCCCCAGAAGTGTCTCTCACTCTTGGTGTCCTAAGCGTGAAAACTCCACGCGAAGTCATTGATTAATCTAAAGCAGTGTTTCCCACCCTTGCAGCCCCTGAGACTCTGGACCCTTGGAAATGTGAAAAGAGAGACTTCCTGCACTTCAGGGTGCCCTTGCTTTACCAGGGCCCAACTTTTGTGGTCCACTGGATAAGGCTGGGCACTTTGGAAAGTGCTTTCCTGGGCTTGGTCACACACCAGTCCTTTCAAAACAAGAAGTGATCACTTA
This sequence comes from Dinomys branickii, assembly GCA_004027595.1. Lineage (NCBI taxonomy): Eukaryota > Metazoa > Chordata > Mammalia > Rodentia > Dinomyidae > Dinomys > Dinomys branickii. Next base: position 15,116 of record PVLD010001784.1, on the reverse strand, counting down.
AATACTACCGATTTCAGTCCATCACCCGCTCCTAAACTCTAAACTACTGAATTACAATTAAAATTTACTGGGCAGTTTTATACTCACAGGCTTCAGCTGAAGCAGAGAACCATCTGGTGAAGAAAGAAAGTCATGTTGTCGTGTGGTGTTAGCCTGGGAGGAGGGGGCAGGCCGCAAAGAGGAATTGCTTCAGATATTCATGACCAAGATGCCTCTCTTCTGTCTCCTCCTTCCATAACATGGGGAGAAAACTTCTGCCTTCTGTACCCCAAGACAAAATGTTCTGCGCATTAGATATGGGGGGAACTCCTGGGCACGGGGGATCTGTGAAGAGCAGTTCGTGGAGTCGGAGAGGCAGGTAATAAACCAGTGCTGTTTAAGTGCACACCACTCTACATACATTATCTTATTTAACGTTCATAAAACATTATGACAGAGGCACTCATGTTCTTGCTTTAAAGACGAGGCAGTAGACCCCAGAGGTGATGCCATTTTTCTCTGTGGTGTCGGACTTGGATGCTCTCTCCTGCAGGCAGCTATGCTGACACCCTCCTGCCCAGGGCCCCAGGGCCTTGCTGTTCACCAGGCAAATGTATGTTGTACAGCGAAACTGCAGCTGGGGCAGGAAGTCCAGAGTGTCCTCATGGCAACTGAGCCATCTAATTGGCCCTGTTTCCTCTCTTGTTCAGATCCACAATGTGCCAAGCTTAACCATGGATGCTCTCCCTTTGACAGTCAGACTGAGCGGCCACAAGGCCTTGATGGGAAGGAAGGCTACAAGAAGAAGCCAGAGTTGATTTTTAGCCCAGGGATAGTGCTGGATGGGTGGCAGTTGGAGAGTATGGCCAGATGTTCACAGGCTACACAAGCTTGAGTCTGGAAATCCAGAGCTGGCTATCACCAGCTGGGTGGCCTTGGGACAAGTTTGGGAACTCTCTGAGAGACTGTTATCTTGCAAGGTCATGAGAAGACCTTGTTGGAAAAATACACATGTGTCTGGTACTGTGTGGTACACATGGTAAGTGCCTGGTAAATAGCAGTATCTATTACTATTTGGACAAGTGAGAGATGCTATTCTGAGTGTGTTAAAGAGCAGAGGAAGTCAACTGTGGCTGTGTGCATGAAGGGTGACCACAAGCATGGCAGCGAGGTCAATGGGAGTCAAACAGGTGGCAGATCAAAGTGTGGACTCTCATGAGGTGAAGGTGCCACGTATGCCATGCTAACCTCTTAGCTCCCAAGGGAGCAGAGAACTGACAGCCAGGCAGGAGGCAAGCAGAAGCTAGGTCCAGCTTGGGAAATGAAGAGCTCACAAGCTGGGGAGGGGCTGTACCAGGAGTCTCTCTGGCTGGCACTTGCTGTGCTTTCTTACCTGCAGATGAGTTCCCAAGGAACTGGCCTTCCAAGTATGAGCACTGTAGCAAGAAAAATGAAAACAGCCCTGATTTGATAGCTTACATGTTTTCTACCAGCTTCCAGACCCACGGGAGCTGCTGATGCCAGGCAACCAGGATAATCCAGGAGGCTGTTCTCTGCAGAGGCAGGGCAACCAATGGTTTCCACTCCAGGAGGGCCCTGTAATTGGGCAGTGGTCTCCAAGGACAGGGCCTGAAGCTGCCCCACACCTGCCTCCTGCCTGCACATTGCCCCAAGTCTGGAACATGGCAGGGCTCTGTCATGAGTGGCATGAATGTTTCTGCCACCTTCTGTGACCTCAGGTAGACAGGCTTTCTTGGGCCTGCAGAGCAGGATAAAACAGCTGCTATCGGTGACCTGCCTGTGTGGCAGGCTGTACCTGCAGGCTTTTCATACATTGTCTCTTCGTCCACACAATACTCACATGAGGTGGTAGGTCATGGTGCAATCTCTGAAAGAGGCCTCCTGAAAACATCAAATGTTAGAGTCAGAGAGTTCTTCAGAGACTGCTGGACTCCATCTTCCCCTTTGCTCAGGTAGATAAATTTGTGTACCCAGCGAAGTAAAGGGACTTGCCCAAGGTTATACAGCATAGTGTGGCCAAGGCTATGTGGAACCCCCAAGTCCTGACTCAAGCCACCTGCCTGTCCACAGAATCCCTGGGGCCACAGGGCTGGGCCCTGGGTTAGCCTGCTGTGCACAGGCCCCTCATCAGCCCTGTATCACTACAAAGGAGGAACTGAGGCTCTGGAGTCTGGCAGAGGTGGATTTAAATCCCAGTATCACCACTTACAAACTTTGGCTTTTGCTCTCAGAGCCTCAGTTGGTTCTTCTCTGTACTGGAGGTAATGACCCATCTCACAGGGCGTGATGGAGACAAAGCAGATGCTGGGCACAGAGCCAGCTCCTGAGAGGGACTCGATACCACTGATCAGGTGGCTGGGGTTGTAGCAATGGGTACGAGATGGGGCGGGAGGGTCCACAGTGTGGTCACAGGCATTCTGCAAGGAGGCCGCTGGGGCACCCAGCAGCTGGCATCAGGAACACCGATCTCTTCCACAGGTTCCAGGGTACCGGCAGGAGCGTGTGGAAAAAGGTCTGAAGCTCTTTGCCCAGCTCATCAATAACAAGGTGTTCCTGCTGTCCTTCATCCGCACACTTGAGTCCCAGCGTAGCTTCTCCATGCGGGACCGTGGCAATGTGGCCTCGCTCATCATGACGGTGCTGCAGAGCAAGCTGGAGTACGCCACTGATGTGCTGAAGCAGCTGCTGGCCGACCTCATTGACAAGAACCTGGAGAGCAAGAACCACCCCAAACTGCTGCTCAGGAGGTAAAGGTGTGGCGCCACAGTTTCCAACAGGGATCAGAGCACTTCCTGCCCCTGCCTGTCTGCAGCCTGGTTAATGGAGCTTTCCAGGGAGACCAGGCAGGCTGCAAGAAGATCAGGTTTGCTCACTAAGGGCAAGACACTGACGTGTGAGGCCAGCCTGCAGCAGGCCCCTCCTAGAAGGTGTGAGTGCCTTTTACTCAGCCATGGTCCTTGCTTCACCCTATTATTTTCTCCCTGCATTCCATTGTGCCCTCTCTGCCCTTCTACTCCCTGAATTTTGATCCTTTCTGTTGGAATTCTTGAAAAATCTTCACAAATCATTTAAACCATCCTTGGCCTTCTCAAAGTCAGAACTGGAAATAGAGAGACCCCATGGCCTCCTGCTGCCTGTAGACCAGGAGCAGAAGCAGCATCCTGGAAGTGGTTAGAAATACACTGCAGAGAGACTCATGTTCCTTCTGTCCCACTGAATCAGAATGTGCATTTTAATGAGGACCCCAGTGACTTGGATGTACCTGTATATCAAAGTTTGAGAAGTCTTGAGAGAAAATCTTTTTTAACAACTTACCCAATGCAGGCCTGAAAGTATTTCCTGGCCCTTGCTACAGGCTTTGAGTGGATCCATGTCCATGGCTGCACACAGATATTTGCCTTCTACTGTTGGAAACTGCAGGGTCCAATATGAGCCCTTGACCATACCCTTCAGTTTCCTCTTATGGGAAAAAAAGATGCTCTTCCTCCATCTTGCTCCTGTGTGAAGAGGGGCTACTTCTCTTTGCTTGGAATTCCAGTATCTCTGGCTTTGGTATATCTGATGTTAGAAAATTCCACTATGAAGCTGATACATCCAGCCCCCTGCCCAGACCATGCATAGACTGTCACTCCTATCTGCCTGTCCTCCTGACTTCACTCTTGATCTCTGGGTCTGAGGCCCAGCCTCAGTGGCCCCAGTTGGCCCAGTGTGTAGATCTGGCTTTCAGAAACATTTGCTGCAGGCTGTTTCCTGGTAGGGGGCGGGGCATATTTTCCTGCGCAGCTGTGAAAGGTTGCTGCGCAGAGGAGCCAGCATACAGCTTTGGAAACAGCAAGGTAGATCATTTTGATTTTCGTTTTACTTTCACCACGCAGCCACCCACTGGCATAATTCTATGGTTGCTGCTTGCTGCCTGCCAGAGCTTCCACCGACAATTTCCTGGCATGGTCTCAGTCTCTGCAGACCCCGTCTTGTTTTCTCCTCTTACTCGTCCTAATGCCTCTGTTCCTTCTGCCCTCCCCTGCTGCCTTCTCTTCTTCTTTCTCCTGGCTGTCCCTTCCTTTCCACATTCCTTCTTCCCTTTTCTTAACAGCTTCACTTCATGCCAGCAACTATCTAAATTACTTGGGATTCTAGTTATTATTCTAATTATTATTTTCTGGAAATTGCAATTTTATGCTCTACCCAAACTACCTGATTGGGCTAGTTTGTTTCTGGAGCAAGCCAAGCATTTAGTACAAGCTTGAATGTAATTCACTTTCTTGAAAAGGATGCAACCAAAACTGTAACCATGCTGCTACATCTTCAGTTGAGAGAAAAGAAAGAAAGAAAGAAAGAAAGAAAGAAAGAAAGAAAGAAAGAAAGAAGGAAGGAAGGAAGGAAGGAAGAGAAAGAAAGAAAGAAAGAAAGAAAGAAAGAAAGAAAGAAAGAAAGAAAGAAAGAAAGAAAGAAAGAAAGAAAGAGAAAGAATTGGACTTTTGTTATAGCATAAAAGTTTCAGGTTAGACTCAAGAAGGAATTTCCTGCCATTTCAAATAAAATGCTAGGAGGGAGAAAACTTCTAGGAGAAGTTCCAAAGTATGTGGAAGCCTTTGAAATAGCACACTTTTGACACCTCTTGGGATGATCTAGGTCTACAGCTCCATATTGCTGCCAATGCTGGTAGTCTAGCTTGGATTGTGGGGCCTGATAGAGGAGAGAATCTGGCCTTGACCTCCTGCCCTGGCATCTTCCTCTCTATTCCCTGCCAAAATAGTATCTCCCTGGGTGTTTGTTAATTTGTTTATGTGTTTCTTTTCTCATTCAAATGAACACATCAGCCTATGAAGTTCACTAAGGCTGTACTGCACAACAGCAAAGCTACCAGCCATAGGTGACGACTTAAATCCAAATTCATCCAAGTCAATAAAATGAAAAATTTCACATCTTCAGGCACCCTGGCCTCATTTCAGATGCTCAGGTAGCCACATAGGGATGGCACCAGTTGAGAAAACTGACATCGTCACAAAGTGCTGTGAGACTGAGCTAAGGCAGGACTAGGATAAAGCACCCTTTGGTGCAAGCCTGACGCCTGATGCCTGGCATGTCATCCCCCAACTTCATAGGAAAATGCCTCTTCCCTCCCTGGCTATAAGGTTCATGAAATTTTCCTATGTGTTAGCATCTCAAGATTTGACCTAAGAGCCATAGCAGCAAGGTGGTGGAGGGAGTTCCTTACTCTGCAAGCCCAGCCAGAGAGGTCTGACCAACTGCTCCTTTCTGTCTTCCTCTGCTCCTTCCCTTGGTGACTGTGACAGAACGGAGTCAGTGGCTGAGAAGATGTTGACCAACTGGTTCACATTCCTCCTCTACAAGTTCCTCAAGGTAGGACAGGATATGGGTGTATGTCTAGTCCTGCCATGGCCCCCTCATCCTGAATATGACCTTTCTTCCTCCTGGCCTGCCCTAACTCACTGCATGCCTCCCACATCCATAGGCATGGAGCCTGGTGCTTCTAACCCCCAATAAGTGGAGTCACTCCTTATTATAAACTTGTCTCCAAAGGCAGACCCTGTGATCAGTGCTAGCTTCAGAGACACAATCCCACATAGCATGTATCCTCTTGTGTGATGGGGACAGACAGATTCTGGCAGCTGGATTCCTATTTTAAGCTGAAAACAATTCACCCATTGTGCCCCAAGTTCCTCCCCCATCTCTGAGCCTCAGACTTAGAGAAGCTGATAAGGGTCCAAGCAGGGTCTGGAAGACGCCTGTCTCGGCAGATGAGCTGAGACTGTGCTGGCCAAAGGGAACGCTACTGGACTTCTAACTATTAGCTTGTTTCCTAACAGTTTCATGCCACAGAGAACTGACTTCTGTGTCTTACTTGGGCCTCAGAGACCCAAGGAGGAGCAGGTGAAGGGAGCCACAGAAAAATAGCAGGAAAGGGTAGAGTAGGGGAAGAGACTGTGTCTAAAGAGCCTGGGATGGGGCACCAATCTGAGCAGTGAGGAGTTGCAGAAGAGAGAACTGGGACCCTGCTCAAAGCAGTGTTAAGGGGAAGAATGGACTGGAGGTGGGGAGGAAGGGAAGCAGAGTGGGCTCTGCACATCTGCAGCCCCAGAGCTCTGCCAGTGTGTTTCTTCTTGCATCCAGGAGTGTGCTGGGGAGCCCCTCTTCTCCCTGTTCTGTGCCATCAAGCAGCAGATGGAGAAGGGGCCCATAGATGCCATCACGGGCGAGGCCCGGTACTCCCTGAGTGAGGACAAGCTCATCCGGCAGCAGATCGAGTACAAGACCCTGGTGAGCCACCCTTACTGCTTCCTCCCAGACCCTGGCAAGTGGGCTTTGGCCTCAGGACAGCCTTGTTCTGCAGAAAAGACAGAAGCAATGCTGAAAAGCCACTTGTCTAGCTCTGTCTCCTGCAGCTGGTGTTACCCTGTCCCCTATCCTCAGGCCTCCTCTGGACTACAGCACCAGGGCACCTAGGGGTCTGCTATGTCTGAGCAGCACTTCAACTTGTGGGCTGGTGTGGCTTTGGATCAGGTGCTGAATCATGAGGTTGGAGCCCCTGGCAGCAGTGTTGGCTGTCTCTAGTGAGCAACATCCCATCCGCTCTCCTGACTGGAGAATCCGCACTTTACGGAACAGGTGCATGCAGGCAGGGGAGGCAACGACAAATAGCTCCTTTGGTTCTGAAGCCCATACTTACCCACCAGGCAAGGTTCAGACAGGTCTGTGACCAAGCTGTGGAAGTAGGATGGCCTACTGGTGCAAGGTGTTTGTCCAAAGAACATGGGGATGGCCTGGGTCGAGGTCAAGCTTCCTCCTGAGGGCAGCCATTGTCTTAGGAAGCAATGAAGCTTAGCATTTAAGAGCCCAGGGTTGGAATCAGACTAGGATTTGAGCCCTGATGAGTTGGGACAGGTCTCTAATCTCTGAGTTCAGGTTTCTTTATCTGCAAAATAATAGTAATAATAATTAATAATAGTAGATCCTGTTGAAATGGGGATCATCGTAGATATCCAGAGTGGAGTTGGGAGCCAAGTGTCAATGTTTGCCCTGCTTGTTCAGGACAACCCTACCCGCCTCCTTCCAGCAAGGCTGTCCCTCTGACCGTTGGCTGCCTACTGCCTCTCCAGCCCCAGGGAGTTCACTCTCAAGCTTTTTTCGGGAAGTTATTTTTAAACTCCCCTTACACCTTTTTTCAAGAAAGAGGAGAGGAAGTAGAAGCAATAAGAAAATAATATAAAAGCTCAGTGTCGGAGGTAGCATGCGGGTGGCACTCAAGAATGGAGGCAAGAGAGACAGCAAGGAAGTGAGCCCCAGGCCCCAGGCGGTAGAAGTGCACAGGGGATGGATGGAATTAAAATGCAGTTACTAGCAGGACGGGGTGGAACAGAGCTGGGAAGGATGGGCTCTCAAACAAATCCCCATCAGCGGTGGCCCCTGCTGAGGGTGAGCCCCAGGCCCCTGGGCAGCTGGAGAGATGATCCCCACCTGCGAACTAAGCCCTCCCTCCTGGCTGGCAGGCTGTAACCATGAACCTGTAACCACTTACCCTACTCACATCTTCCTGGAGTCCAGGGAATTCCAGCAGAATCTGGGCAGATTCACAGGGACTGCCTCCCAATAGGGATTCAAAGGTACCCCAGTTTCCTCATAGTTACTGTCCGCTGTGAATGAGAGTTAGAGGCTCCCATTAAAATGGCAAATGGAGGAAAAAACCTTCCAGAGATAGAGACCTGAGTGGATTTCTTAATGAGATAGAGCTACCTTTAAATGTCTCCTACCCCGTACCCCTTCACTCCCTTTCATTGCCTTCTCTCCGCTCCCCAATATTGAATGGAACAGAGTGAGTCGTGATAATGTTCTGTCACCAAATTGCAGCAGACTTTATTCCAGAGGCCAGAGGATTGGTAGTGCCCCAGCTGGCTCCAGGTGACTCAGAGAGAATGCAGTGAAACTGGAGTGGGTCAGGGCTGCACATCCATTAAGGTGCCAACACCGGGCAGGGAGCGAAAGGGGAAGAAGCAGCAACCCCTTTCCTTGGTGATGCACTGTGAGGGATGTTGACTAGTTCCCTCCAGGCCTGAGTGAAGTGCTCCACCTATTGTGAGGAGGGAGGGAAGAAGGTGTGGGAACCAAGGCAGGCAAGGTAGCGGAGAGCCCAGGTGAGAAGGTTAGATGCAAAAATGGACCATGGTGGGCTTCTGCCGTGACTAGAGAAGCCCAGAGCTCTTTTGGGTTAGCTGATAGTGACCTTGTCCTCAGTAGGAAGGATACCCTAGAGGGCTCTGGGAGGCTCATGGGCACACTGAGTGCATCTCCTAAGAACTGAAAGATTAATGGGATTGATGCTAAAATTCAGACTAGCATGGACAAAGGCTCTGCTGAAGGGAGTGTGCCAAGTCCCTTGTCACCCATACCTGGGAGCCTGGTAGACTGAGATAACCACCCAGGAGCCTGCTGGAGTACTATATAGTCACCTAGACGCCTGCTAGACTACTAGATGGCCTCTGGGAGCTCACTAGATGGCTAGATGCCCACCTGGAAGGCTGCTAGAGTACAAAAAAAAAATCTTATCCCTGCCCCAGGTGTCCTGAGTCAGAGTCGGTAATTCCATCCATGTGAGGGGTACTTCCTTAGCAGAGAAAGCAGCAGGCAGTTTGTTCAGAAAGTAACCAAGAAGAAAAGTAAGGACAGAACTCTTGGGTGAGTTGTGCTATGGCCCATGGCCAGGGACACTGTGCTCCTGAGGCCACTGCTTCCCCTCTGGTCCTGAAGCACACTGTCAAGCTGTTCCCATGAGGCCACCCTGAACTTCTGAGGCAGTAGAAGTGCAAAGAGATCAACCTCGGGTTGCAGATCATGGTCTCAAGGAAGAAAGCCCAGATAAACTGCACTGCTGCCCTGGGAAGCCTGAACCGTCCTTCACCGGTCTAGAGAACAGGACAGCAGGCCACCACAGCAGTAGGAAGAAGGGTCAGGCTGTGCATGGCTACTGAGTGGGAAGACGGTGCTGGAATGCTCCTGGACAGAGGGCAGTAGCTAGCAGAAAGCACATGTGGAAGCGTAGTCCAGAGATCCTGCCATCAGTATTTTCAGTTTAGGGGATTTTGAGGGTGAGCACTTGGCTTTATAGATTTAGGGTAATTGTTTTCTTCTTAATGCAGTAAGCATGTGCCCCCTTTGAGCTCTAGCAGTCTACTTGCTAATGAAAGCCAGACATCCAGGACCGGGTCTTGGTTATCACTGCATGGGCCAGGAGGGGCTGCTGTCTGATTCTGCAAACCAGATGGGGCCGCGGGGAAATGGTTCTGGAGTGGATCAGAGGGAAGGGGAGAGGGGGAGGCACTCAGAGGGCTCAGGATCCAGAGGAAGAGGCTGGGGCCCCGGATGGCAGGGCCAACTGGCAGCAGTCCCCAGGATGGGAAGGCTTTGCTGCCTGCCTCTTGTACCCCTGCTCATTCCCGAGCCCCTTAGTACCTGTGCTGGCCACTGGCATCACCTAGGAGCCCCCACAGTGCAGAGCCCAACATGAAAATGGCAGGAGAGGAAAAGCCTTGATGTTCTTAAAAGAAAAAAAAAAAAATTGAGGCCCTAGTATTTTAACTAACTTTTCTACTTTGTTCCCAAAAGAGAAATAGAGGCCCCAAGCCAGGTGATGGCCTTGTTCCCTGGACCTGTGACTATGACTTCAGGTTTGGAGCCAGGAAGACATCTCAAGTGGCATCAACCCGCACTTTTTTTAAAGGGCATCTTTTTATGTCTAAAGAATATACAGTCTCCCCAGCCTCCTCTCAGCACCAAACTCTCCATTCAATCAGAGCTATTAAATCTTTTGAGACAGGAGCCATATTCCCTTTGATGCTGAGCGCTGAGTATCTGGGACAGAGTATCGGGAGGGACAGAGTGATGCACAGGGGTGGGGTGGGGATTCCGAGGTGGGTGAGGCTGGGCATGTGCTGTGAAGCTGGTGTCCCCTGCAAGCGCACATGTGTGTTTGAGACAGTGTGTGTATGCAAGCATCAAAGCCAGCCTGTTGCAGATTCTCTTATTGCCTCCCTTTGCTGAGACTCTGTTCCCCCTGAAAATGAGGATTTCGTGTTTATCCTGATGGGAGTTAAGTGTGCAGTTTAGACTCCTGCAATGACACTGAGGCTGCTGCAGGGTCCTGCTTGTCCGAACAGGAGAGGGCAGTGGGTCTGGAGGGGACACAGGTGGACTGGAGCCTGCCCACCCCTCCCCAGCCCATCCTGGAGTAAAGGAACCATTTTTGCTCTTCTGGCTGCCTTCACCCATGTGACCTCTCCCCTGACCCTGCAGGTCCTGAGCTGTGTCAGCCCAGACAATGCCAACAGCCCTGAGGTCCCTGTGAAGATCCTCAACTGTGACACCATCACTCAGGTCAAGGAGAAGATTCTGGATGCCATCTTCAAGAATGTGCCCTGTTCCCACCGGCCCAAGGCTGCAGACATGGACCTTGGTTAGTCAGCTGCCCCACAGCTGGTCCTGAGCATCTCTTGCCCTCTCAGGCCTGCAGCAGGTGGAGCTGGGTGCAGGGAGTAGAAGGGGAGGACCCCCCAGAATCCCATGGGGTTTATGTTCATGGCCTGCTTGACATTATCCAGGGTTGGTCATAAGCAGTGATCAGAAAGGGGCTACAGGTCACCTGGTAGTCCAGCAGCCATCTGGCCTGGAAGTGATAGCTCTGGGGTCTTCTGAGTAACTAAGGGCTGGGAGTGGACATCATGTCTGAATGAAGGGACTTAAAGGCAAAACCTGCCAACCCGAGTCCCTGTGGTCGAGGTCCTGCCACTACCTTTGTTGTTCCCCAGGCTCATCTCCTCTCCTCTGTTCCGTGCCTATAATTTTTGCTGAATATCTACAGCTTGAGGGATCTGGGTCAGCCATAGAGAACGGAGAGAAAGGATAGAGAAAAATGAGATGTGACAGCCTGCTGGGGAGCAAGATGACACTGTATCTGAATGTTCCATGAATAGATCGCACAACCTATATAAACAAGGGCGCGCCACTTAAGGCCAGCTGCACTTAGACCCAGCTATGGTTTGCCTGAGCATGTGCAAGATGTTATCCAGGGGCAATCCTCCCAGGGAGCCCTAGGCTCCGAGGAGGCGGGTAGATGAGAGGCAGTTCCTGCATTTTGGGACACCTGGATTTATTCCTGGTGCCATGGAGTCCTAGCTGTGTGACCTTGGCCTAGTTATTTAACCTTCCTGTGCCTTAGTTTCCTTGCCATAGAAAGCAGAGGCCGTAAAAGTACCTCCCTTATAGTAGGAGTCTGGTGGGGTGATGTATGTAAAGGCCTTTTCCTGCACCCTCTGGTCCATAGCGCACACTTGGTAAGTACCGCCTCCTGTTATTGGTTCCAAGAGTGAAGCTGGAAGGACACTGCATGTACCTGTTTGTTGATGCTGGATGTGAGAGATGGGCATTGATTCCTGGCAATCAATGGGGAGTGGAGCTCCAGAGGCCTCAGATCTATCCATCTGGCCCCTAAGCTAGCATGAGCTAAGCCATCCAAGACATATGGGCGTTTGTGTTCTTTGCTAAAATCCAGAGGGAATTTTCACCCTCTACCCTCAGCTACTCCACTTACCCCAGATTCCAATGACTAAAAATTCTTAGGACCGGGAAGTTCTTCCAAGTCCCTTACATTCTCCCTTCTTCATATAGCCCTGTTTTCTCTTGCTCTGGCCAGGGCTGGATGTGCGCAGCCCTCTGGAGCAGATGTCCCCCTCCACTCTGATGGTATCCTGAGCATGGTGTTTCTGGGTCATGGAGGAAGCAATGTAAGATGGGTGGGTGGGCTGGATATGTCCACTGGTCCAGGAGTTGGGTAGACCTGTGTGTGTGCATGCACTTGACTAATTCCTTCTGCTGTAAAGACTTCACAGGCTAACAAGGTAAGGGGAAGTTACTGGAAGGTTTTGTGTTCCTTTCCCCAGGGGATTCATGAGGGACTCCCTTGTGGGTTGTCCAGGAAGAGCTGAGTAGGTTTAAAAGGTGGCATCCACATGACTTCTGTTTGCTTCCTTTGTGGGGCCCAGGGCCAGCGCACACTCAGCTCCTCAGTGTTCTTCTCTGCAAAGTGGGTGGGAGACCTCTCCTGACAAGGGCTAGGAGGAAGAGCTGTTACAAGACCAAGTGTCTACATGTGACAGAGAGTTTGCAAAGGCTGTGAATGCTGGTATGGGGAAAGAGCCCCTGAGTTTTCAGGCATGTGGAAGGGGATGCTCTGTACTTAGAATGGGACCACTCCCAAGGAGGCAAGCAGTGGGTGGTTCTGTGAGCCTCCTATTACAGAACCAAGCTCAGTCATCACTCAGGAGAAGCATCTCTAGCATTGAAGGGTGGTGAACATCTGTGGGAGCTTGAAAACTTGATGGAGCTCAGGAAGGGCTGGAAGCAGCATTCTTCAATGTCACCTCATCCAGGACTAAGAGGGTTCATCCTCTGGAAGCAAACTCAGGGAACAGCTTGTCTATGCCTATGGGTCTCCTGAAGACAGACCATATCATGTCCAGTGGCTGCTGCTCAGGACCAGTCCTCCCCATCCTAGGAACCCCTTGATTGAGAATGAGAAGGGAGAAGCTACTTACTAGCTTAGAAACTTGTTTCCTTCATTGATCTAGGGGTGCAAACTCAGCAAAGTGAGGCTTTGATTGGAAGATGCACCTCATCCTGCAGCCATCTTGGGGCCAGTCTCCACGGGTACCACACTCACCCAGCAGCTTGTGCTCTAGGTTCCCAGAAACACAGCGAGGCTCTCCTATTATACATGCTTCCGGGCCACGCCCACAGTGGGCTCCAGTGAAGGGAAAAAGCCAAAGAGGTGGCATCTCAGCAATTTGAGCCCTACAGTGGTAGGACTTCAGGCTCCACTCTGGAAGGGCCTCCCTGCTCCGCCTCGTCGGGGGCTCTTCTCACAAGTTTCCTGCCCCTCAAACCTTGGACTTCTTTCTGCCAAAGCCAGGTTACATAACAAAGAAAACAAAGCACCCACAGAGACTGCACTGTCCCTTCCACACACTTATGCCTCTGACCTCCCCTGGGAGTGGGGCAAGGAGAGCCATTCCTACCCTGTAGGTGAAAGTGCTTTGAAAGCCTGAAGGCAATGTACAAAGGCAGGCATGATTATTACCACAATTTAATGTAGGCCACCTGGCACATAGGCACAGAGAAGCTCCACCCACCCAGGCACTGGGCAGAGGCAAGATAGCCAACCACTACACATAGTATCTCCCCACTGTGCCTCCTCTTCCCACAGCTGAGGGAGGGCCTTGGGCAGAGGCTGCCACACCTCTCCAGGTGTCCAGACCCTGCACAGGCAGGGTGACCTGTACCAAGGCACCTCAGAAGGAAGCAGACACCCTAAGCTATCTCTGTCATTATCCCAAAGAAGTCAAGCCCCAGCCTCCTGCCTTCCTGGCCTGGCTTTGAGCCTTCCTGTCATAGGTGAGGGTACCACCTCTTTCCTAGTGTTCATTTATGCTCCTGGGTCAGAGCTCACCCATCCCTACCTTCACCACTACCCAGCCTTTTCCAGACAAGGAGGAATCATAAGGGCTCTGCAGGAAAACGGAACCAGGAAATGTGTATACATCATGGTCCCCAACTTCCTGGATTGATTTCCTATGCTTTAACTTTATGATGGTAGGAAAGTGTATCCATACAACTATTCTGTCTTGCTTTCAGTACAGTATTCAATAAATCACATGAGATAGTCAACGTTTTAGTACAAAATAGGCTTTGTTTCAGATGATTTTGCCCAACTGTTGGCTACCATATGTGTTCTGAGGATGTTTGTAGTAGGTTAGGCTAGGCTGTGATGGTCCATAGCTTAGTTAAGAAATCTTTTTTTTTTTTTTTTTTTTTTCCGGGACCGGGGATCGAACTCAGGGCCCTAGTGCTCAGCGGCAAGCACTTAGCCCACTGAGCTGTACCTCCAGCCTTAAGAAATCTTATATTGCAAATACAGTGGGCCTATCAGCCTGTAGCTCTATCCTAACTTGAGGAGCTTTTGTATGCACATATGCATACATGTACATGTACATATAGAGAGAGGAGGAGGGAGGGATTGCTTTTAAACACTATTTAAGAATTGGACCGTATAATTATGGAGGATGTCAAATCCAAAATCTGCAGGATAACCTGGCAGACTGGACATGCAAGGAAGAGCAGAAGGCTCTGCTGGCAGAATTCCCTCCTGCTCAGGGTGATCAATCTTTTGTTCTATGCAAGAAGTCACCTGACTTGAGACCCACCCACATTATGGAGAATAGTCTGCTTTACTTGAATTCCACTGATTTATATGTTAATCTTTTGTATAGGCACCCTCACAGGTAATCAAGAATAATGTTTGACCAAATATTTGGGCTCCCTGCCCAGCCAATTTGACCCATAAGTAACCCATCACAGGATCCACAGGGAAGGTCACAGAGCTTGTTTTTCCTGGAATCTGGGGTAGGAACGGTGTTCACAGGCACAGGGTGAGCAAGACTGGGGTTCTGGAAGCACAGCGCCCAGGGGCACCACACTGAACAAATGTGCTGTCCCCATGGAGTTTCTGTCCCTCTCCAACTGCAGGTATCTGGGCAGGCTAGGTACCTGTTTGCATCACTGGCATCTTCAACAAGCATATCCTAAGAGCCCCCACCCTTGTGACAAACTTTATGCCAGACGTGGAGGTACCAATAAGACTGGATGTTTGTCATTTCTGAGCATAGTAGCAGAGGCAGACCATTGTTACGTCTGAGCTGGGGGACTCATTTTGTGTCTTCCTTTCGCTCCCCAGAGGAAATCATGGGTACCATTCTCCATTCTTGCTCAAAGGGAGAATGTACAGCTGAGAGGCACCGTGCCTGGTCCAGGTCACACTTCAGGGAGGTGGAGAGAACTCCCATTCCCTCCACAGGCAGGCTCATGGCCTCTTGGCTCCCTCTGCTACTACCCATAACCTCCAGAGACTCCTCCAGTTTAATGCAAATGCTCTATCAATAGCCCGGAACTCCACCTCTCCAGAGAACCCCCTCTCTGTCCTGCCGCTCAGGTCACTCTGAAAGGATATATTTTTTCAAATAAGTAATTCCTAGCTGGGGATATAGCTCAGT